>JAXIVJ010010759.1:15000-46001 GCA_036785665.1 Chirona hameri | reverse complement strand
CTATATAGTGTATAATTATTATATAATATACTTACTATAAAACTATTACAATTATTGCAATTATGGAACCATGTTGTCCGTTGCATACAGGAAAAAATACCCAAAACATTTTGTTCCCAATTTCCTTCTTTCAGCCCATCAAATTGACAAATTACTAGTTAGCTGAAATTGAATAGTTTACCTGGTAAACACCAACTGGTCATATCATTAGTTTTTTTAAAGGACCAACACAATTTAGAAGCCGCAAAATGCTAAACTATCGCCATCGGTGGCCAATTAAAAATGCATCTGAAATACACGCTCCTCATACATAATGTTCACATGCCAGCCGGAGTCTAAAAAATTTAACTGACTCCGGCAAAAAATACCGACTCCGATATACTCAGATTCCGACTCCGTGTCTGCAAGACTGCTGCCGACCAACCAATGGCTCCCCCAGCCCGTTTAACCCGCGCACTGCAGGGGCTTTGCGCCGAACACGAACTGCAGGGGGGGTTGATTTCCGCCGCCCCCCCCCCCTGAGATCTCGAAAACTACGCAACGTAGCGAGAAGCAGAAAAAGGAATTTGATAGCTTCATACATTTTCTATCTAAAGTATTTGAGTGTCCTTTTAGGTCAGGTCAAAATTGAGGTCACCAGAGGTCATCAAAGGTCAAATTTTCCAGTTTTTTTCCTGTTTTAGGACATCGCTCCAGAAATTCCCATCTATCTCAGAAACGATTAAAGTTAGAAACAAACGGAAGAAATGAAACGTCAGCCAGTGAAATTTGCAATCGCTAAGGTGTCCTCAGATTTGATCTCAGGTCAAAATTTGAGGCTCCAGAGGTCAAAAAGTATAAAGTGCCGTTTTGTTGTGTGCTAAATCGTGTTTTGCTATTAACTTTTTACTTAATAAAGATAACGAAAAACTGTTCACGCCATTGTGTTTATCTTGTCAAGGTGCTTTGATTGATATATATGGTGACCTTGTTAAGTCAAATTTGCAATTTGACCTCAGGTCAAGGTCAAGTGGTGACTCAAGTAAGGCATGTTGCATATGGGAAGACGTGTCTCGACGAGACAAACACATTGATGTCTGTTTTACTTCTCTATCTTCATTATGTCAAGAGTTATTGACACAAAAGTGATTGTGACCTCGCATGACCTCAAATGACCCAATAGGGGTCACTGAACAAAATTACACTTGGATCATCAAGAATATTCTATAATAACATGATCCAGAAGTAATTGGACTAATATCATGCATATCCTTGAAATAGGAAGCATTTGTATATTTCCCCGTTGACTTATTATGGGGAGGTTACGAAATTGACCTGACCTTAGGTCACCGATATAAAAATTCCGAGATAAAATAATTGTAAGTACTGATGCCCTCATGACATCCTGTAAGTTTCAACCTGATCGGTGAAAAACTCTGGCTTTGGCACAACTGCAAACATTTTTGGTGGTGGGGTCACTTGACCTGGTCTGGTGACCTGACCTGAGATGACCCGAGTATTTTTTTCTTCTCTCAAAGTGTGCGCAATTGATGTCCTAACAGGTGAACCAAAACCCGGCGGCGCTGCGCGCCGCCGTTTTTTCGCTATCTTTGAGAAAAAAACCTGAGGGGAGGGGGGGCCGGAAATCAACCCCCCTGCAGTGCGCAGGTTAAGGGCTCTCCAGAATGCCCAAGAGCTTTCCCAGACTTGCACGGGGCTCTCTTAGCCTAACAAGAGCCCCTCAAGTCGACCGAGAGCCCCCTAAGGCTGACAGAAGAGTCCCACAGGCACACTAGGGACCACTGTAGACCGACTGAGGGCCACTCAGTCCGACTAAGGGCCCCTCAGGCCAACGCGAAGGTCTCCTCAAGCTGACCGAAGGCCCCTCAGGCCGAAAACACCTCTTCAAACTGACCGAAGGCACCTTAAGCCGAAAAAGGGCCTTCTCAAGCCGACCAAGCCGACCGAGGGCCATTCAAGCCGACCGAGAGCCCCCTAAGACCGTCAGAGGACCCCCTCAGGCAGACCAATGGCTCCTTCAGGCCGCCTGAGAGCCTCTCAGGCCGACGCAAGGACCCCTCAGACCGAAAAAGCCCCTTCAAGCTGGCCGAGGTCCCTTCAGACAGAACGAGAGCCACTCAGGCCAACCGAGGGTTCATCAGGCCAACTGAGGGCCCTTCAAGCTGACCGAGGGCCCCTCAGGCCAAGCGAGGGTCCCTCAGGCCCACGCAGGGCCCCCTCACGCCGACCGAGGTCCCCTCAGGCATACCGTGGGCCACTCAGGCATACCGAGGGCCACTCAGGCATACCGAGGGCCACTCAGGCATACCGAGGGCCACTCAGGCATACCGAGGGCCACTCAGGCATACCGAGGGCCACTCAGGCATACCGAGGGCCACTCAGGCATACCGAGGGCCACTCAGGCATACCGAGGGCCACTCAGGCCAAGTGAGAGCCACTCAGGCAAACCGAGGGTCCCTCAGGCCCACTCAGGGCCCCCTTACGGCGACAGAGGTCCCCCTCAGGCATACCGAGGGCCATTCAGGCCGACTGAGGCCCCCTCAAGCCGACAAAGGGTCCGTCAGCCCGACAAAGAGCATCTCAGACAGAACAAAAGCTCCTCAGACCGACCAAGGGCCCCCTCAAGCCGGCCGAGGTTCCCTCACGCCTATCGAGGGTCCCTAAAGTCGACCGATCCGGCCCTCAGGCCAACCGAGCTCCCATCCAGGCTGACCGTGGACCCCTCCAGGCCGACAGAGGCCCCCTCAGGCCGGAGAAGAGTTCGTCAGGTCGACTGCACCCCTCCCCTTCTCAGGTCGACCAAGGGCCCCCTCAAGCCGGCCGAGGTTCCCTCAAGCCACCCGAGGGCCCCCCTAGTCGACCGAGGGCCCCTCAGGCCGATCAGTCTGACTGAGGTCCCCTCAGGCCGGCAGGGGAACCCTCAGGCCAAATAATGGCTCCTTAGGCCGACTGGAACCCCTCAGATGGACGAAGGACTCCCTCAAGTCGACGGAGTGCCCCCTCAGGTCGACCGAGCTCCCTCCAGGCCCAAACGAGTCTCGCTCAGGCTGACCGGGGGCTCATCAGGTCAACCAAGGACCCCCTCAGTCCGACCTCGGTTAACATCCTGGAAGAGCCATGGACCCCTAGGCCCCCCTAGCCACGATGACCCGATGCCCTTTGATGGGTCGATCCCCTCGATGTTCCTCCGTATCAAACTATTATTTTAGCACGGATGTTGGATATTTAGGATATTGCAATACCAGGGAGCCAAAAAGGCTGCATTAACTATCAGCCTTATTCCAGGCAAACAATAAATTTACAACACATTCCATTGAACACCATTTAAATAGAACACTCCGATCGCTAATTCGTCATGCTCCCCTCCGCTATTCGCTAATCTGAACGCCTGAACCTTGTATCTACGGTCTTGTTAGCAGAAGAGAATCCATGCTACCAACTTACCCATTATATCATAATCTAAAACAGTCGTAGATGGAATCACAATGCTCGAATACTTCTAAGATGGAATACTCCTAAGATGGACCACATCTTGATATAATTAATAAGCTAAACATGACATTTTCCTCGAAAATGTGAAAATCCAATGTTATCAAAATGTTATTATTATGTTGTAATATTTCGGCCACAGGCCTTTATCAAACAGTAAAACATTTCGACACGACGTTTTCCCAACTCATTGGATTTTCACATTTTCGAGGAAAAGGTCATGTTTTTTTAGTTTATGAATTATATCAAGTATGTTCCTCGCACAAGCACTAAACTCTATAAAGAACATCTTGATATGATGAAATACGCAAAATTCAAAACAGAACAATTTGTACGGGTAGTCCTGGAAATTTTGGAGGGGCACAAACATTGGGGGGGGCGGAGCACCATGGGGGGGGGCTCAGCTCAGCATTGGGGGGGGGGCTCGGGCCCTCCCAGAGATATAAAGTTCCGCCCCTGGCAGTAGGGTTAAACGTGAAGGACGACGCAGATAAAGTAGGTAATTCATGTAGATAGTCATGGGCAGTGGTAGAAAGCGTGGATAGTTTTGATGATATAAATATCGGACATGTTTCGTGGGATGTAATACCGTTGAGTTACCGTTGAGTGAAGAAAACGCAAGCGTTGTTTAAAGGGAATGTTTCACATTTGTATTAGTTTTAAACTGAGATAGCCATTATCTTGGGCCGTTATTGAAATGTCTAAATTACTACGGTCATTTTTCCACGAACTGAACCGTTTTTAAGCCATTTTATTTACCATTTACAAAATGACTCCAGGCTGGTGGTGCAGCTGTTGATTGGCTGACAGCCACTTTTTCAGCCAATCCCACTTTGTCAGCCAATCAGCGGCGGTCTATAGCTCAATAATGACGTCATTCGCCCAAATCTAAAAACTTAATTTGTATAAAGTTAAGTGACTTTTCGAGTGAAAAATATCACTATCGTTTTCAACAGCACTTACTTCATATTTTATAATACAACCAGCGTATATTTGACAACTTTCAGAAAGGTGAAACATTCCCTTTAAATGGATTAGTCACACCATTGACAAATGGCAGTAGTGGCAGTGTATTGATCGTAAAGGCACAGATCGAAAAAACCCTATCTTATTCAAATCCTGCTCAGTGGCCCCTGGCAACTATAACTTTTTTGTCCGAGCGTTAGACCAGGAAGCTTCGTGCTGAGAGGAAACTGCGTCCGGCCACACAGCGGCAGCTCGGCGCCAGCTTCGCAGCTATTCCAACCAGCCCCCACCAGTAACAGTTGGCAGTACTCGGCCACACACCGGCAGCTCGGCGCCAGCCTCGCAGCTATTCCAACCAGCCCCCACCAGTAACAGTTGGCAGTACTCGGCCACACAGCGGCAGCTCGGCGCCAGCTTCGCAGCTATTCCAACCAGCCCCCACCAGTAACAGTTGGCAGTACTCGGCCACACAGCGGCAGCTCGGCGCCAGCTTCGCAGCTATTCCAACCAGCCCCACCAGTAACAGTTGGCAGCACTCGGCCACACACCGGCAGCTCGGCGCCAGCTTCGCAGCTATTCCAACCAGCCCCACCAGTAACAGTTGGCAGCACTCGGCCACACAGCGGCAGCTCGGCGCCAGCTTCGCAGCTATTCCAACCAGCCCCACCAGTAACGGTTGGCAGCACTCGGTCACACAGCGGCAGCTCGGCACCAGCTTCGCAGCTATTCCAACCAGCCCCACCAGTAACAGTTGGCAGCACTCGGCCACACACCGGCAGCTCGGCGCCAGCTTCGCAGCTATTCCAACCAGCCCCCACCAGTAACAGTTGGCAGCACTCGGCCACACACCGGCAGCTCGGCGCCTGCTTCGCAGCTATTCCAACCAGCCCCACCAGTAACAGTTGGCAGCACTCGGCCACACACCGGCAGCTCGGCGCCGGCTTCGCAGCTATTCCAACCAGCTCCCACCAGTAACAGTTGGCAGCACTCGGCCACACACCGGCAGCTCGGCGCCGGCTTCGCAGCTATTCCAACCAGCTCCCACCAGTAACAGTTGGCAGTACTCGGCCACACACCGGCAGCTCGGCGCCAGCTTCGCAGCTATTCCAACCAGCCCCCACCAGTAACAGTTGGCAGTACTCGGCCACACACCGGCAGCTCGGCGCCGGCTTCGCAGCTATTCCAACCAGCCCCCACCAGTAACAGTTGGCAGTACTCGGCCACACACCGGCAGCTCGGCGCCAGCTTCGCAGCTATTCCAACCAGCCCCCACCAGTAACAGTTGGCAGTACTCGGCCGTTTGGGCGGTAAAAATCTACTACACCATAGAGTTTCCATGTTAAATCGATGATTTTCAGACGAGGCTGGCTCGTAACCTATGGTACATATTTTAAATCCGACTTCTGGAATAGATAGCTACAACCCTTAGCTACAACGTTTCTATTTACCATTTTTCGATATTCCGGGCGTAAAGGGGATAAATGGGCTTGGGGGTTAAATCTGAACGACCGCTGACCGCTTCCAAATGCTACTACAGGTACTGAAATATACACTACTTCGACTACTACTTCGTATTATAATTTAATATGACCGCTTCCAAACGCTACTGTATGTACTGAAATATACACTACTTCGACTTCGTATATTTGCTGGAGTTTAATTCAATAAATACAGATATAATCTATGGAAATACAAGTTATTGATAGCAAACAATACCGTTAATTTATAATAGACACAACAATTACGATAACAATTATATCTTGTCTAATTCATTTGGGCGTTATATTCCTTACTGTTCTACCCATTGTTCTATTACCCTGATTCCAACGACCAGTCAAGCAGTCAGTCTGGCAACCAATCTGTCAACCACTCTGGGAAGCGGGGGTCCGACTTTTGCCTGATTTCAAGAGTAATATTAATTTATCTTCCGTCATTTATCGTTGGGGTCTCTGACGCCGAACTAAGAAGGCACCGAAACACTTGAAAGAAAGAACAGCGAGAAGAAAAGGAAGAATAGAAAGATTTGAAGGTATTATAACGCTAACAGGGACATATTTTCCACCTCGATATCCACCAATGTGATATTTTGCCCAGCCAACTTCTTTGGAAAGCTCCACCCTCAGTCGGAGGCGGGACAACGGCTCTTCTGGGGGGGGGGGAGGGCGGGGATCAGTTTGGGGGCGGGGCATGGGTCGTATGGGGGGGGGGGCGTTTGGGAGGCGTGTCGGGGGCCTGGCCGGCTATCAGTGCACTCTCCGCACAGGAGGGGCTGACGACCGATAACACACAGCTCTGTCAGAGAGTGGTGCTGCCGCGCCGTTTCCGTGAGATAGAGGCAGCTGCCAGACGAGGCTTATCGTACTGCCATCTGCCAGACAACGCTTATCGTACTGCCATCTGCCAGACAAGGCTTATCGCACTGCCATCTGCCAGACGAGGCTTATCGCACTGCCATCTGCCAGACGAGGCTTATCGTACTGCCATCTGCCAGACAACGCTTATCGTACTGCCATCTGCCAGACGAGGCTTATCGCACTGCCATCTGCCAGACAAGGCTTATCGTACTGCCATCTGCCAGACAAGGCTTATCGCACTGCCATCTGCCAGACGAGGCTTATCGCACTGCCATCTGCCAGACAAGGCTTATCGCACTGCCATCTGCCAGACGAGGCTTATCGCACTGCCATCTGCCAGACAAGGCTTATCGCACTGCCATCTGCCAGACGAGGCTTATCGCACTGCCATCTGCCAGACAAGGCTTATCGTACTGCCATCTGCCAGACAAGGCTTATCGCACTGCCATCTGCCAGACGAGGCTTATCGCACTGCCATCTGCCAGACAAGGCTTATCGCACTGCCATCTGCCAGACGAGGCTTATCGCACTGCCATCTGCCAGACAAGGCTTATCGCACTGCCATCTGCCAGACGAGGCTTATCGCACTGCCATCTGCCAGACAAGGCTTATCGTACTGCCATCTGCCAGACAAGGCTTATCGCACTGCCATCTGCCAGACGAGGCTTATCGTACTGCCATCTGCCAGACAAGGCTTATCGCACTGCCATCTGCCAGACGAGGCTTATCGTACTGCCATCTGCCAGACAAGGCTTATCGCACTGCCATCTGCCAGACGAGGCTTATCGTACTGCCATCTGCCAGACAAGGCTTATCGCACTGCCATCTGCCAGACGAGGCTTATCGTACTGCCATCTGCCAGACAAGGCTTATCGCACTGCCATCTGCCAGACGAGGCTTATCGTACTGCCATCTGCCAGACAAGGCTTATCGCACTGCCATCTGCCAGACGAGGCTTATCGCACTGCCATCTGCCAGACGAGGCTTATCGCACTGCCATCTGCCAGACAAGGCTTATCGCACTGCCATCTGCCAGACGAGGCTTATCGTACTGCCATCTGCCAGACAAGGCTTATCGCACTGCCATCTGCCAGACAAGGCTTATCGCACTGCCATCTGCCAGACAAGGCTTATCGCACTGCCATCTGCCAGACGAGGTTTATCGTACTGCCATCTGCCAGACGAGGCTTATCGCACTGCCATCTGCCAGACGAGGCTTATCGCACTGCCATCTGCCAGACGAGGCTTATCGCACTGCCATCTGCCAGACAAGGCTTATCGCACTGCCATCTGCCAGACGAGGTTTATCGCACTGCCATCTGCCAGACAAGGCTTATCGCACTGCCATCTGCCAGACGAGGCTTATCGCACTGCCATCTGCCAGACGAGGCTTATCGCACTGCCATCTGCCAGACGAGGCTTATCGCACTGCCATCTGCCAGACGAGGCTTATCGCACTGCCATCTGCCAGACAAGGCTTATCGCACTGCCATCTGCCAGACGAGGCTTATCGCACTGCCATCTGCCAGACAAGGCTTATCGTACTGCCATCTGCCAGACAAGGCTTATCGCACTGCCATCTGCCAGACGAGGCTTATCGTACTGCCATCTGCCAGACAAGGCTTATCGCACTGCCATCTGCCAGACGAGGCTTATCGTACTGCCATCTGCCAGACAAGGCTTATCGCACTGCCATCTGCCAGACGAGGCTTATCGTACTGCCATCTGCCAGACAAGGCTTATCGCACTGCCATCTGCCAGACGAGGCTTATCGTACTGCCATCTGCCAGACAAGGCTTATCGCACTGCCATCTGCCAGACGAGGCTTATCGTACTGCCATCTGCCAGACAAGGCTTATCGCACTGCCATCTGCCAGACGAGGCTTATCGCACTGCCATCTGCCAGACGAGGCTTATCGCACTGCCATCTGCCAGACAAGGCTTATCGCACTGCCATCTGCCAGACGAGGCTTATCGTACTGCCATCTGCCAGACAAGGCTTATCGCACTGCCATCTGCCAGACAAGGCTTATCGCACTGCCATCTGCCAGACAAGGCTTATCGCACTGCCATCTGCCAGACGAGGTTTATCGTACTGCCATCTGCCAGACGAGGCTTATCGCACTGCCATCTGCCAGACGAGGCTTATCGCACTGCCATCTGCCAGACGAGGCTTATCGCACTGCCATCTGCCAGACAAGGCTTATCGCACTGCCATCTGCCAGACGAGGTTTATCGCACTGCCATCTGCCAGACAAGGCTTATCGCACTGCCATCTGCCAGACGAGGCTTATCGCACTGCCATCTGCCAGACGAGGCTTATCGCACTGCCATCTGCCAGACGAGGCTTATCGCACTGCCATCTGCCAGACAAGGCTTATCGCACTGCCATCTGCCAGACAAGGCTTATCGCACTGCCATCTGCCAGACGAGGCTTATCGCACTGCCATCTGCCAGACAAGGCTTATCGTACTGCCATCTGCCAGACAAGGCTTATCGCACTGCCATCTGCCAGACGAGGCTTATCGTACTGCCATCTGCCAGACGAGGCTTATCGCACTGCCATCTGCCAGACGAGGCTTATCGCACTGCCATCTGCCAGACAAGGCTTATCGCACTGCCATCTGCCAGACAAGGCTTATCGTACTGCCATCTGCCAGACAAGGCTTATCGCACTGCCATCTGCCAGACAAGGCTTATCGCACTGCCATCTGCCAGACAAGGCTTATCGCACTGCCATCTGCCAGACGAGGCTTATCGTACTGCCATCTGCCAGACGAGGCTTATCGTACTGCCATCTGCCAGACGAGGCTTATCGTACTGCCATCTGCCAGACAAGGCTTATCGCACTGCCATCTGCCAGACGAGGCTTATCGCACTGCCATCTGCCAGACGAGGCTTATCGCACTGCCATCTGCCAGACGAGGCTTATCGCACTGCCATCTGCCAGACGAGGCTTATCGCACTGCCATCTGCCAGACAAGGCTTATCGCACTGCCATCTGCCAGACGAGGCTTATCGTACTGCCATCTGCCAGACGAGGCTTATCGTACTGCCATCTGCCAGACGAGGCTTATCGTACTGTCAGCGCGGCGACGGGAAGCTACTGAGACTTGAGAGGTTACTGAACTCTGTGTGAAGGTCGGTTGTTACACTCATACTTCGGTACATAATTCAGAGTGGGTTTGGGCAAGATTCATAGGCCGCGGAACGGAACGGGGGGGCGGCACCGGGGCACCGTGGCCCCCTTGAATTTGCAAGGGGCACTAATATCAAAGCGCCCCCTTAAATTTGGTGTGGCTAATGTTCGTTATTTAGGTATAATCATACAATTTATGGAAACAGATTTGTATAATGCCGTGATTATTTACGAGCGTGATAATGCAGGCCTGGCATTTCCGTTGAATAGGCCAGATGTTAAGTCAATATCATGCGGTAGTTTAGTGCACGACGGAAACCGCGTGAATACACATAATGCACAGCTTAGACTTAACCCGGCATTGACTGGGGCCTCAGCAGAACGCCATTGACTGGGCGGGGGACGTTAAACGCCCCCTGGTTATCTTCCGAACCAATGATCGCAGCGAGATGCGAAAAGCGGCATTCGAAAGCTCACAATGAGACGAATCTAAAGCATACTAAAAAAAAATGTCAAAGTGAGGTAGCATGTCAGGCCACAGTCAGGTCAAAGGTAAAAATCGACGTTTTTGGTGTATGGGCCATACTTTCCATCCAAAGCCTTCGATTACGACCATATCGCACAAAGCGTTCTCAAAGGTATGATACACATCTCGCATGAGCTAAAGTGAGATTGTTGGCAAAGTTCAGCATAAAGTGAGATTGTTGGCAAAAGGTCAATGTCAGGTCTCAAAAGGTCACTATGCGCAAAACGTCTACGAAATTCATGCAACACATGTTCTATGGGTTATTTTTTCACGTAAAATTATATAGTGATAGTCATTGTACCACCTGACTTCATTTACGTGACGTTAGTGTCAAGTTCAGTTCCAAGTCAGGTCACTGAAGGTCAAAATTTGAAATTGATAAATCTATATAAACAAGGCATGTTTCTACACCAGTTTTGTCTCAGAAATATAGCGATGGCATTTATTTGTCTGTATCAGGTTAATAAAAGCAACAAATAAAACTTTCAAAATATGATGTCACGAGTTACCGACAATGATGGCCTACGCTACGCTAAGGAATTACGCTACGCTACGTATGGTTTTTAGGCCAAAGCTACGCTACCGAATTACGTTACGGTATATTTTGCTACGTTGCCGATTACGCTATTTTTTTGGTTAAACGTAGCCTAGAATATATCGTACTACGATACAAAAGATACCAGGAAAATAAACAGCATGTAACGGTGATGTTTCGTTCCTCCACTATTCTAACTTTCCTGTCAACCAGCCGTCACGTATTTTTTTCGTGACAGACATTTGCGAAGACATTCGTAACACAGTCACAAAGCATCACCATTAGTGAAATATGTGGTGCAAAGGTTATAGCTAACCTATATACAGACACCTTTTATTGATAATTGCTGGTGTATGGTACCTAACCCCACATTGACTGGCGTAGATATTCTTCTAACGACCATTGGCAATAGCAATAGATCAGAAACTAATAAAGGTATCAAGCTCCCGAGTTTAACCAGCATTAACTTGTTCGCTCTTGTAGCTCAGACGGCAGAGCGTTTAGCTTTAGATGGTAGACCTCACTCAGTGTGGCAGGCCGGGTTCAAGTCACTTCGGCACTCGCTATTTGTCCCTGACTAGGATGACCTGCGGCTGGTGGCAGCGGTCGCACTCGTCGCACACGCACAGGTCAGGTCAGGTGACGTCAGAGGGCGGGGTGGACCTTGTCCTAAATGTCCAGGTATGTTTGTGTACGCAAACTTTCGCTTCTAAATTATGCCCGTTACCAGGATTTGCGAGGTCTGATGGTTGGGTCAGGGCCTATGCAACAAGCTCTGCTTAGCGCGAAACCTGACGTCGAAAATTAATTCTTCACTCAAATGATTCGGACTTAATTTATATATAAACAAAATCAAACTGAGAAAAATGTCGATAATTTCTTCTATGATACTGCAAATTCAGTGACGTAACAATCTACGAGTTAGATGAAAACTAAGTTAAACGTACAATAAGTCTTAAAAATATAGGCGTACAAACTCAAAGAATACCACCCCGCCTAAAATAGCACACCGCTTTTGCTGCAAAACATTTCTTGGATTTTCAAAACGTTTGTGACGAACAGTATTCACGTCTCGACTGAGTAGCAAGATTTGCCGTTAGTCACCTTCGGCTGAGACGCCTGTCAACGGCGAGTTGATTCAATAATATATGGCGCCTTAATTACAGGGAAACAGGGAAACGGTAATGTAACTATCGATCAATAATTGACGTTATAATTTAACAATAAGCTATATAAGATACCAATGAGATACCCATTACCATCAGCAACATATGTTCTGCAGGGCAGCAACATGGATTTGTGTCGGGGAGGGGCAAACGGAAAGCAAGGGCTCCATTTAAGAAAGGAACTTCCCGGCTATTTTCGTGGGGCCTCGTCAAAAACCTTCTCGACCGCCTTCCTAGGGGCTTTCTCGGAATATTTTGCGGTTTTAGAAGCCTCCTCTGAAGTAACCCATGAACAGCTTTCCCGTTTATTGTCGTAGGGACCTACGTGGAGTATATATCGGGTGTCTTCTTAGGGGCATTTTAGGAGCTTGTCTCGGCTGTCTTTTCGCGGCCTTCTTGGTGCTTGTGTCGGGCATCTCTTGTGTCGGACGACCCTTCCCGGTCAACAACATTTGGACCGAGGAGTGAAATCTGATTGTCCACTGACGTGACCTCCCCCCCTGATACAAATCCTGGCTACGTGCCTGGCCGCCGCGACTCGAAGTGCCCCTCCCCATGCCCAGAGCCGTTCCGCTGCCACTGGTAGGATTAGTCTGTAAATGGTGTCCCTCGACCCGAACATTAATTCATGTTTGCATTAGAGGAGACTCAAGGGCAGAGAATAGGAGGAGACTCAAGGGCAGAGAATAGGAGGAGACTCAAGGGCAGAGAATAGGAGGAGACTCAAGGGCAGAGAATAGGAGGAGACTCAAGGGCAGAGAATAGGAGGAGACTCAAGGGCAGAGAATAGGAGGAGACTCAAGGGCAGAGAATAGGAGGAGACTCAAGGGCAGAGAATAGGAGGAGACTCAAGGGCAGAGAATAGGAGGAGACTCAAGGGCAGAGAATAGGAGGAGACTCAAGGGCAGAGAATAGGAGGAGACTCAAGGGCAGAGAATAGGAGGAGACTCAAGGGCAGAGAATAGGAGGAGACTCAAGGGCAGAGAATAGGAGGAGACTCAAGGGCAGAGAATAGGAGGAGACTCAAGGGCAGAGAATAGGAGGAGACTCAAGGGCAGAGAATAGGAGGAGACTCAAGGGCAGAGAATAGGAGGAGACTCAAGGGCAGAGAATAGGAGGAGACTCAAGGGCAGAGAATAGGAGGAGACTCAAGGGCAGAGAATAGGAGGAGACTCAAGGGCAGAGAATAGGAGGAGACTCAAGGGCAGAGAATAGGAGGAGACTCAAGGGCAGAGAATAGGAGGAGACTCAAGGGCAGAGAATAGGAGGAGACTCAAGGGCAGAGAATAGGAGGAGACTCAAGGGCAGAGAATAGGAGGAGACTCAAGGGCAGAGAATAGGAGGAGACTCAAGGGCAGAGAATAGGAGGAGACTCAAGGGCAGAGAATAGGAGGAGACTCAAGGGCAGAGAATAGGAGGAGACTCAAGGGCAGAGAATAGGAGGAGACTCAAGGGCAGAGAATAGGAGGAGACTCAAGGGCAGAGAATAGGAGGAGACTCAAGGGCAGAGAATAGGAGGAGACTCAAGGGCAGAGAATAGGAGGAGACTCAAGGGCAGAGAATAGGAGGAGACTCAAGGGCAGAGAATAGGAGGAGACTCAAGGGCAGAGAATAGGAGGAGACTCAAGGGCAGAGAATAGGAGGAGACTCAAGGGCAGAGAATAGGAGGAGACTCAAGGGCAGAGAATAGGAGGAGACTCAAGGGCAGAGAATAGGAGGAGACTCAAGGGCAGAGAATAGGAGGAGACTCAAGGGCAGAGAATAGGAGGAGACTCAAGGGCAGAGAATAGGAGGAGACTCAAGGGCAGAGAATAGGAGGAGACTCAAGGGCAGAGAATAGGAGGAGACTCAAGGGCAGAGAATAGGAGGAGACTCAAGGGCAGAGAATAGGAGGAGACTCAAGGGCAGAGAATAGGAGGAGACTCAAGGGCAGAGAATAGGAGGAGACTCAAGGGCAGAGAATAGGAGGAGACTCAAGGGCAGAGAATAGGAGGAGACTCAAGGGCAGAGAATAGGAGGAGACTCAAGGGCAGAGAATAGGAGGAGACTCAAGGGCAGAGAATAGGAGGAGACTCAAGGGCAGAGAATAGGAGGAGACTCAAGGGCAGAGAATAGGAGGAGACTCAAGGGCAGAGAATAGGAGGAGACTCAAGGGCAGAGAATAGGAGGAGACTCAAGGGCAGAGAATAGGAGGAGACTCAAGGGCAGAGAATAGGAGGAGACTCAAGGGCAGAGAATAGGAGGAGACTCAAGGGCAGAGAATAGGAGGAGACTCAAGGGCAGAGAATAGGAGGAGACTCAAGGGCAGAGAATAGGAGGAGACTCAAGGGCAGAGAATAGGAGGAGACTCAAGGGCAGAGAATAGGAGGAGACTCAAGGGCAGAGAATAGGAGGAGACTCAAGGGCAGAGAATAGGAGGAGACTCAAGGGCAGAGAATAGGAGGAGACTCAAGGGCAGAGAATAGGAGGAGACTCAAGGGCAGAGAATAGGAGGAGACTCAAGGGCAGAGAATAGGAGGAGACTCAAGGGCAGAGAATAGGAGGAGACTCAAGGGCAGAGAATAGGAGGAGACTCAAGGGCAGAGAATAGGAGGAGACTCAAGGGCAGAGAATAGGAGGAGACTCAAGGGCAGAGAATAGGAGGAGACTCAAGGGTGTATTATGAATCGCCACTCTATCACTTTACCAATGGCCTTGGCCATCTTACGATAACTTTGTCGCGAGAAGTGGTATTTGTGCCGTGTTTTTTTTTAAATAATAAAAGCGAGCATGTGTCCAATCTCAGTCAAATTGTTGAATTGCTCAATAACAATCCCGGCTACAGCAGCGTTAGACGCAACATCAAACTAGCATTTCGGGATCCCATAAAGACATAAAATGAGCTTTGTTGCCAACACACCAAAACCACATCGTCACATCACATCGTCACACCACATCGTCACACCACATCGTCACACCACATCGTCACACCACATCGTCACACCACATCTTCACACCACACCGTCACACCACATCGTCCCACCACATCGTCACACCACATCGTCACACTACATCGTCACACCACACCGTCACACCACATCGTCACACCACATCGTCACACCACACCGTCACACCACATCGTCACACCACACCGTCACACCACATCGTCCCACCACATCGTCCCACCACATCGTCCCACCACATCGTCCCACCACATCGTCACACCACATCGTCCCACCACATCGTCACACCACACCGTCACACCACATCGTCCCACCACATCGTCACACCACATCGTCACACCACATCGTCACACCAAACCATCGCACCTGTAATCGACAGAACTAATTAATAAGCACCACACGTAGTTTCCTCCACCGGGTAACTCCACACGTAGTTTCCTCCACCGGGTAACTCCACACGTAGTTTCCTCCACCGGGTAACTCCACACGTAGTTTCCTCCACCGGGTAACTCCACACGTAGTTTCCTCCACCGGGTAACTCCACACGTAGTTTCCTCCACCGGGTAACACCACACGTAGTTTCCTCCACCGGGTAACTCCACACGTAGTTTCCTCCACCGGGTAACACCACACGTAGTTTCCTCCACCGGGTAACCGGTCTGACGATACACTGTCAACTCGACCTGAATCAAGGGGTCACCGACCAACCAAACCTCACCTGAAGAGCTGACCCGTCCAGTTCGAGTTCACTGACCCGTTCGGCCGGTGTTATATACGACCGATGTCACCTCAGCATGTCCACGCAGCTGATGTGTGTCGCGCTCGTGTCGTGATCCCAAAGATCGTGAGACATGGGCACTGCAAACGCTGATCCGTGAGCTCATCAGAGAGGTCAGCATCCACTCAGTGTCTCAGAGCTCAGTGTTGAAGCCAGGGACGCAGCCAGACCTTCAGAAACGGGGGGGCAAGCCCCTGGGAGAGGCCCCACCCCCAAAAAATACCCCTGGATATGAAAAACTCTACGGATTTCGGCCACTTTATTTTGTGAGGCCCCCTTTTTAACAATTTTTCTTCGTCTACTTTTGATGAGCTGGATTGGACCAGGACCCTCAGTAGGCATTGCACTGAGCGCATTAATAATTTGTATTGTTACGTACAGGAGAGAAAACATATCTTAGCTGACAACAGGTGGGGGTCGGCTTTTGAGTGTGGGGCGGCTGAAATGACGAAAAATGTAGCCCCATTTTGATACGTGTATTTAAGCCTTTGCAGCATTTTTTATGTGGATTTTCATGTTATAGTAGGTAAGTATGTACTTGTTAGTTAGCGCCGCGAAGCGGCGCGAATTTTTTACAGTTTTGCCTGATAAAACCCAGAAATATGGGCGGTGGGCCTTGTAGCTCGGATAATAAGCTAAAAATGTTATTCATTCAATTCAGCGTTACGACGAACCGATGATGATGACTATGGCTTCGTTATGACGATGACTACCGATGTGACGCCGCGAAGCGGCGAGACAATTTTAATTTTAAGTCCTGGAAAACGAAATGTTAATATTGAAACCAGACCGTGAGGTGAGATGGCTTGATGAGATGGTCCTGGCCTGTTTCCACTATTAGCTCTTCGGTCCAGCAAATTGTGCACCGCTGGAGCAGCTTCCGGGTGCCGATCTCCTCGTCTTTGCGTTCGTGTCGCCTTTTTCGGAACTCGGCAAACTAGCTAAGCATGTAGCCTGCTTGAAACTTACAAGTGAATATTTTATGAAGGGAATGGGCACTGGGGCCAGCAATTCCCGCCAAGGAGAGCCTCTGCCAGACACTTAATTAAATTATTTTTCCCATTTTCCAACTTTGTATAAGCAATTGCTAAACTTATGTCATACCGCGAAGCGGCGCGAAATTTTCCAGTTTTTGACTGGATTTTGATAGCTGGATTATGGCTGGATTTTGACTGCACTGCAAAGGCAATTTGTATGATAAATTGTTAATTTTTCCCGCAAAAGGTGGTGGGGAAATTGCTGGCCTTCTAAAAGTGGGGGAGTTTGCCCAGACCTCCCCTCCGACCCTCCGGTCGGCGACGCCCCTGGCTGACAAATATTGCAGCACACACTCTCCTGAGAGGAAATTGGTTAAATTGTTTTGTACTCCCAACCCCCCCCCCCCCCCCCGAATTCAAGAACGCATCAGACTTATCAAATTACCATTTTTAAACCCAAGAAAACATTGCACCAGGTGGGTCAGAGTACAGCACATTACCGCTCATTATGACTGCGCCGACCACGGCTAGCAGGCGCTCCAGCTATAGCAGGCGCTCCAGGCGACGGCTAGCAACCCCTGGACAGGCTCGAGGGCCCCGTTCACAGACTCAATGGCCCTCTGGATAAGCTTGAAAGGGCCCTGAACAGACTCAATGACCCCTTGGCAAGCCGAGAAGCCCCTGATCAGACTCCAATAGCCCCTGGGCAGGTTCGAGAGGCCCCTGAACAGGATCAATGGACCATTGGGAAAGCTCGAGAGGCCCCTGAACAGACTAATGGCCCTTAGGCAGGTTCAAGAGGCCCTTGAACAGACTCAATGGGTCCCTGGGCAAGCTCGAGAGGCCCCTGGGCAGGCTCGAAAGGCCCCTGAACAGACTCAATGGGCCCCTAGGCAAGCTCGAGAGGTCTCTGGGCAGGCTCTAATGGCCCCTGGGCAGGTTCGAGAGGCCCCTGAACAGATTCGATGGGCCTCTGGGAAAACTATAATGGCCCCTGGGCAGGTTCAAGAGGCCCCAAAACATACTATAATGGGCCCATGGTCAGGCTCGAGAGGCCCCTGAACATACTCAATGGGCCCATGGACATGCTCGAGAGGCCACTGGGCAGGTTTGTTAGGCCGCAGGTAGGCTCAATTCGCCCCTGGACAAGTGTACATGCTCTAGAGGACCCTGGCCCAGTTTTGGGGGCCCCTGAGTGGGCTCAATGGGCCACAGGGCATGCTATAAAAGTCCCTGGGCATGTTTTTGCGCCCTTAAGTGGGCTCAATGGGGCCCCTGGACATGCTCGAGGCCCCTGGACAGTTTTTTGGGCCCATCGGTGGGCTCAATGGGCCTCTGGACATGCCCAAGAGGCCCCCTGGGCCGGCTTCGAAAGCCCTTCAGTGTCTCTGAGGGTCCTTGGCTTGCACCAGAGTGACCCTTGCCTGGTTTGAGGGCTCCTCTGTGACTTTTTGAAAGCCATTTAGCTAATGCAAATGGTATCTGGGCCAATCTCGGCGGGGCCCCCTGTGACCTGTAAGGGGGGGGGCAATTGCCCCCCTTGCCCCCCCCCCCCCCTGACTGCGCCCCTGGTTGAAGCATGGGGTCAGCATTGACCCATGAGGTCAGCACATCGGGAAAAGTACTGACCCATCGGAACAAGTGCTGACCCATCGGAACAAGTGCTGACCAATCGGAACAAGTGCTGACCAATGGGTTTAGTTCTGAATTGAACCATGGGTACAATTCATAGTTCTTCGTACCTCCAAAGTCAACACTGTCCTGTTAGCTCCAGTCAGAGCGTTATGGCCCGTGTTTTGATAAGTGACGCTTTACCAGGATTTAAGCCAGCTTAATTGCAGTACAAGGCCAGCACATTTGTGGCTAGCGGCGAAGGATTATGAGAGGCTCACGGCGTATTAGAGGCTTGTTTTGAGTATAGACCATGATGTCATGGTCATCATGGTGCAAATTTGTCGGACAAGGTCACGGATGAAAAACACTCGGTAGCAGTAGGTTATGTTTCTAAGCCCGCATTTTACGGAGATGATCCAATAGCATGCAACCTTGGCAACCGTGGCGTGCCGGGACCGTCCGACCTCCGCCCGCCCTCCGCCCGCCCTCCGTCCGTGGCGCAACCTGTATCACAACAAGACGCTAGCCTTGACTTACTTTGAGTAAAACACAGAGTTTCGGACATGTCATGGGCGGATCCAGGGGGGGAGGGTAAAGGGGGCATGCCCCCCCCCCCTCTCAAACCACCTGCAATCGGCGCAAAATTGACACATTTCCTGATATAGAAAACAATCTAAGCAACTTTTACTAAGGCATTTGTTTGTGTAAATCAGCTCCCAATGCATAAGCATGCGAAATCCGATGAGTTTTCAGAATTTGTTGAGACTTTTTGGGATTCCCCCCAACACCCGTTCTGGATCCGCCTTTGCATATAGTTATGGTTATATAACGATATTATACATTATTTATAAGTTATAACGATAGGGCTAACAATGCGTGATTGCATCGTGCATTTTTGGGTTTTTATTACTTACAAAAAGGGTAAGTAACCATTCATAGAAAGTGGAGTATCATAACCTAGTGCTACTTTGCCAAATGGCGTTTTAGCCACGCCATGCGATGGGTTTGCTATGGCTTCACAAACTATGTTATACTATTGGATGGTTAATACCCTTCGTCACGCATTTCCCGCGTCTTCCAAATTCGGAAAAGCCAATAATTCAGGAAAGGAGGTTTTGTGATTTTATATGAAACACTTAAAGGGAATAGTTCACCTTTTGATTTGGTTAGCAACAACTTATTTTGATACCGTTATGGTATTCAAATGATGTGATCTAAATTTAAGAATTAAATAAAATTATTCCCTAATTAAAAGTTGGAAGTTTGGGAAAATTAATTATCGGTATTTTCCCTCCACTATTGGAAAGCGCAACAACGCTTTTGCATCAATCTGTTCAACGTTGTTGAATGGGCACTTATAAACAAATCGCCGACACTAAATAGGTCTCCGTCCGGTGCTAAGCTAAAAATAAAAAGCCAAGCTAAAAAAGCAGCTCTGCCGATTTCAATGTACTTTTTTTCAAATGATTGTTGATTGTTCATACAAGTTTGGCACCTATTCGCAAAAGATAGAGTGCAGGAAACATATTGCATAACTTCATGATAAATAACAATGCGTAGGGTGGCTAATTTACTGAATTCGTTACCGAGTACTTGCTGAGCACCGACCGTTATAAGCGTGGAAGGATCGCTTATCGGTAGGAAACTGCCAATATCTTTCGGTAGGAATGCTTATATGCAAAATGTGATGAATTCACATCATATTTTGGCCTCGTCTATCGACTTCAGGAGCTAGCTTCATTTTTATGGAAAAAGGTGATTATCTCCTTTTAATTTGATCAGTGTGACTAAACAATGTGAGCAAACTGAAGGATATTCTACTGTTAGGTGTTACCATGCTATATTGCTTTGCATTTATGGCGTATGCACGAGGAGCTGGTATTGTTAGGTATTACCACATGATAATCTTACTACTATCCTTCTTCTGGCTCATTCCAACAACTTTGAGCATTTAAAATTATAATGAAAACGAAACTACTCACACTCTTCCTCCATTCTTTTGTATTTTCCTTGAACTTCGGTCAAAAATGAAGCCTTTGGGAACTATTTCAGGTGTTCAACCTATATGTCTAACATTGACAGCTAGAAACACCACTTTAGCATTACAAGCAGATTGCATATGGATTTTGCTTTGTACCCTGAGAAAACGGCTATTAGACGTTTTCACGAAGGATGATTGCGCTGAAAAGTTTATGAAAGGTTCTGAAAGTTTTGAAAAACTACACAACTTTTATATGAGATTTTTGGCTAGAAATGTCCCTCATGATTTTGTAATATGTAGGTAAGAATAAAATATGTTGACAAAATTGCGGTTTGGTGGTAATAAGCAAGATAAGTATTGATACAATATTCCTGCAACTTTTCAGGAATATTTTATCAATATTTATCCTGCTTATTACCACCAAACCGCAATTTTGACAACATATTTTATTCTTACCTACATATTACAAAATCATGAGGGACATTTCTAGCCAAAAATCGCATGTAAAAGTTATGTAGTTTTTCAAAACTTTAAGAATCTTTCAGAAACTTTTCAGCGCAATAATCCTTCGTGAAAACGTCTAATAGCCGTTTTCTCAGAGTACAAAGCAAAATCCATATGCAATCTGCTTGTATTGCTAAAGTGGTGTTTCTAGCTGTCAATGTTAGACATATAGGTTGAACACCTGAAATAGTTCCCAAAAGCTTCATTTTTGACCGAAGTTCAAGGAAAATACAAAAGAATGGAGGAAGAGTATGAGTAGTTTCGTTTTCATTATAATTTTAAATGCTCAAAGTTATTGGAATGAGCCAGAAGAAGGATAGTAGTAAGATTATCATGTGGTAATACCTAACAATACCAGCTCCTCGTGCATACGACATAAATGCAAAGCAAGATAGCATGGTAACACCTAACAGTAGAATATCCTTCAGTTTGCTCACATTGTTTAGTCACACTGATCAAATTAAAAGGAGATAATCACCTTTTTCCACAAAAATGGAGCTAGCACCTGAAATCGATAGACGAGGCCAAAATATGATGTGAATTCATCACATTTTGCATATAAGCATTCCTACCGAAAGATATTGGCAGTTTCCTACCGATAAGCGATCCTTCCACGCTTATAACGGTCGGTACTCAGCAAGTACTCGGCAACGAATTCAGTAAATTAGCCACCCTACGCATTGTTATTTATCATGAAGTTATGCAATATGTTTCCTGCACTCTATCTTTTGCGAATAGGTGCCAAACTTGTATGAACAATCAACAATCATTTGAAAAAAGTGCATTGAAATCGGCAGAGCTGCTTTTTTAGCTTGGCTTTTTATTTTTAGCTTAGCACCGGACGGCGACCTATTTAGTGTCGGCGATTTGTTTATAAGTGCCTATTCAACAACGTTGAACAGATTGATGCAAAAGCGCCAGATGTTGCGCTTTCCAATAGTGGAGGGAAAATACCGATAATTAATTTTCCCAAACTTCCAACTTTTAATTAGGGAATAATTGTATTTAATTCTTAAATTTAGATCACATCATTTGAATACCATAACGGTGTCAAAATAAGTTGTTGCTAACCAAATCAAAAGGTGAACTATTCCCTTTAAGTGTTTCATATAAAATCACAAAACCTCCTTTCCTGAATTATTGGCTTTTCCGAATTTGGAAGACGCGGGAAATGCGTGACGAAGGGTATTAACCATCCAATAGTGTAACATAGTTTGTGAAGCCATAGCAAACCCATCGCATGGCGTGGCTAAAACGCCATTTGGCAAAGTAGCACTAGGTTATGATACTCCACTTTCTATGAATGGTTACTTACCCTTTTTGTAAGTAATGAAAACCCAAAAATGCACGATGCAATCACGCATTGTTAGCCCTATCGTTATAACTTATAAATAATATATAATATCGTTATATAACCATAACTATATGCAAAGGCGGATCCAGAACGGGTGTTTGGGGGGAATCCCAAAAAGTCTCAACAAATTCTGAAAACTCATCGAATTTCGCATGCTTATGCATTGGGAGCTGATTTACACAACAAATGCCTTAGTAAAAGTTGCTTAGATTGTTTTCTATATCAGGAAATGTGTCAATTTTGCGCCGAATAGCTCTTGACCACTCAGCTTATTGCATAATTCACTGATTAACTGTTGAGTAGGAAGCAACATTATTAACGGTTAATTAACGGTTAAACATGATTAACGGTTAAACATGATTAACGGTTAATTAACGGTTAAATATTATTAACGGTTAATTAACGGTTAAACATTATTAACGGTTAATTAACGGTTAAACATTATTAACGGTCAATTAACGTTAAATATTATTAACGGTTAATTAACGGTTAAACATTATTCACGGTTAATTAACGGTTAAACATTATTCACGGTTAATTAACGGTTAAACATTATTAACGGTT
Organism: Chirona hameri; assembly: GCA_036785665.1. NCBI lineage: Eukaryota > Metazoa > Arthropoda > Thecostraca > Balanomorpha > Balanidae > Chirona > Chirona hameri. Next base: position 23,112 of record JAXIVJ010010759.1, on the reverse strand, counting down.
GATTAACGGTTAAACATTATTAACGGTTAATTAACGGTTAAACATTATTAACGGTTAATTAACGGTTAAACATTATTAACGGTTAATTAACGGTTAAACATTATTAACGGTTAATTAACGGTTAAACATTATTCACGGTTAATTAACAGTTAAACATTGTTAACGGTTAATTAACGGGTAACAAAGAGTAGCATATCAGCAACATCAGAACCATTGAACCATAAATCAGCAAAACCTGCAGTGTGAATTGGCCGTCTTCTATGGACGTATGCAATTACAGTGAGCTCATTAAAGGTAAACAATTAACACCTGAACTGTGCACTAGATAAAATCCTCAACAAAATACAAAGGTAATTAATAATGGCATAATAATTACACTAAAAAGCAAGCCGGTTTTGTGTATCGGACATATTATATCCACTCATAACTTGAACAAAAGGAGCCCGTGCGTATATCAGCTACTTTATAATCAGTTGACGGTCATGGGTGGTTTACATGGTTACATGGTTATGGTTAGTAGTGGTTATGGTTATTTATCAGTTATCACATGATTACAATACCAGTAAGGCGCCGTAGTTGGCGATGAACGAGCGAGCGCGAAGGAAATGTATGGGGAATTTCAACTCGAATGGGCAAGTAGTTTCTGAGATACAAACAAAGGTGCGCACGTGCGCACATGCAGAGGCACCCACCTTTGACCTGTGGGAAAGTGGGGACTGAGAGGTCCCTAACCACACACCAAATTTGAATACAATCGGCTCGGCCGTTCCAGAGATATAGAATAGGGGTCTGCACGTGCGCACATGCAGAGGCACCCACTCTTGATTTGTGGGAAACTGGCGGATGAGAAGTCCCTAACCACACACCAAATTTGAACACAATCGGCCCAATCGTTCCCGAGATATAAAATAGGGGTGTGCACGTGCGCACGTGCAGTCACACCACCCCTGCGTTGTGTGAAAGTGGCGGCTGAGGGGTCCCTAACCACACACGAAATTTGCACATAATCTGCCCAGCCGTTGCGGAGTTATTGCGAGAAAATACTTTTCAACATCCCTCACGCGGCACGCAGCACGCGCCACGCGCAGTGGTAGTCACCCACATGAGTCAGCACTGGTCTCACACAAGGTAGGTTAGATGGGGCTGCTCAGCGAAGAAGTCTGCTTGTAAATCGGACGTGTGGTTGCAGAGATATGAGCTTCTCAAAAGCGTCGCCACGGGCCGGGTCGGGCCGGGCCGCTCATAATCATATTTTTCCCATATACCACGGAAGGACGAGCGCTCGCTCGTAATCAGCTGAGGGGTACTCACGTCGTATCCGCAGATCTGCTCCCGGGGAGCTGCCAGAGCTGCCACAGCCAGCAGCAGCAGCCTCAGCATCATGATGCCGGCCGAGAGGCAGCGTCGGTGAGCTGGGAAGGGCGGGGGCGGCCTGGAACGGACCGAGACGGCTTCAGACGGACTGGGACCAACCCAGACGAACCGGGGTAGATCGGGACGGATCGAGGCGACCTGGAACGAATCGAGACGGATTGTGACAGACTGGGACGAATTAGGACAACCAAGAGGAGTGGGGACGAAACGGGACTTACTGGGACGAACCCAGACGAATCGAGATGTACTGGAAAGTGCTGGGACGAACCAGGACGAGGCGCAAGAGCAACGGACGGAGGGACGACTTGCGGTGCTCAGCGGAGCCTGGAGAGGACACGCCGACTGCGGCACCGGCCGGCGTCTGTCCGTTTTGTGGCCGTGCAGCGGTGGTGTTGCGGGGTCCTCCACCCCCCCCCCCCCCCCCGTCCACCGGTATCATCTGGCGTAGAACCGGGGGAGGGGGGAGGGGGTGGTGTCCGGTTTCCCGCCGGCGCGGGGAGCGATAGCTGCACCGGCCAGAGGCGGGGTCAGGGGTGACGCTGAGGGAGGTGTAACTGGAGCGGCAGGGTCAACGTGGGGGGTCACTCGGGGACAACAATGTGAGAAAGTCATCGAAAAAAGACTCAGAACATTGAAAGTGGAAAGGACGATTTCCTACATAAAAGCCAATTGAACAAAAACAAACTGTATGCTTCGTAGTTTATAAATAGGAAACAACATTTTTTTTAGAAAGCATGTCAGTTTTACATCATTGAAGCTAGCAAAGAATTACGAGCAGGTAGAGTTGATTTGATCATTCTGCTTATGTAGCAACTGGAGCTCCTGGCAGGGGCACAGCCAGGGGAGGGGGCACAGGGGGCACGTGTCTCCCCCCCCCCCATTGAGCCGAGGGGTCCGGAGGGCCCCTCGGCCCCTCAGCCCATATGGAAGTGACGGAGCGGCCGAGGGGCCAAAAGGCCCGGCTTACCCGCGCAGTGCCGGTGCTCGGCGCCACCTTCGCCGTGCCGGGGGGGGGGGGGGGGGGGCGTTTCAACGCCCCCTCTAACTCGGCTCCTATAGAACGTACACAACAACCGAAAACACCGTTCGAAAGCTCGTCAGAATGCATTTTGAAACTATTCCAGGCATTTTTTTCTCATGTCAATATCGAGGTCACCAGAGGTCATCAAGGGTCAGATTTGCAAGTTTTAGGACTTCGCTCCAGAAATCCCCATATATCACAGGAACTATGATAGCTAGGAACAAACAAACAAAAAAAGACAATGGAAAGCTCTTGAAAAATGCAATCGGTAAGGTGTCCTCGGATTTAAGCTCAGGTCAATAGTTTAAGTTCCAGAGCTCATCAAATGTAAAAAAGGCTATTTTTTTAGCAAAACAATTTTCACAAATATCTTTTTACATAACAAATATAGGGCAATAATTGTGACGCCGTCGTGTTTGCCTCGTCAAGGCGCCTCATCATATACATGATGACTAGGTTAGGTCAACTTAAAATTTACCTCAGGTCGAGATCAAGCGGTAACCCAATTATGTCATGTTGCACATTGGGAGACGTGCCTCGACGCGACAAACACATTGCAGTGCCAGTTTCATTTATCTATCTTGATTTTGTCGAGAGGTATTGACAAACAAGTGTTGGTGACCTCTGGTGACCCTGTAGGGGTCGCTGAACACAAATTTCGCCTGAAATTTCAAGAATAGCCTATGATAACATGGTCCAGAAAGAATTCGGCTGATATAATTCGTATCCTCAGAATAGGAAGCATTTGATTATTTCCCCATTGACTTATAATGGGGAGGTCACGAAATTCACCCGACCTTAGGTCACCGATATAAAAAACGATCCGAGATATACGTATTGTAGGTATTATTTCCCTTATGAAATCCTGTAGTACGAAATCGATCGGCCAAAAACTGTGGCTGTGGTATGACCGGAAACATTTTTTGGAGGTGGGGTCACGTGACCTAGTCCGGTGACCTGACCTGAGATGACCCGAGGTATTTTTTTAAGATAATGTGTGCAATTGATGCCCGATCAGCTGTGCCAAAAACGGCGGCACTGCGCACCGCCGTTGTTCCGCTATCCTCGACAAACCTTAGGGGGGGGGGGCGTTTAAACACCCCCCCCCCCGGCACAGCGCGGGTTAAGAGAGTCCTTGTTCGGACTTAGGTGTCCTCAGTCGGCCAGAGGGAGCTCTCGGTCGGCCTAGGGGTGCCCTCGGTCGGCCTAAGGTGGCCCTTGTTAGACTTAAGAGGGCCCCGGTTGGTCTGAGGGGCCCTGTCGGCCTAAGGGAGCTCTCAGCCGGCCCAAGAGGGCCCCCAGTCTACCTGAGGGCACTTGGTTGCATTAAGGTCCCTGGTTGACCTAAGGCTTTTGGTTAGCCTGAGGGGCCCATAGTCGGCCTGAGGGAGCCCTTGCTAGGCTTAGGAGGGCTCGGTCGGCCTGAGGACACCCTCAGTCGGGCCGGGGGTGCCCTCGGTCCGCCTCGGTCGGCCTGTGGGAGCCCTTGCTAGACTTAAGAGGGTCCCCTTAGGCGTAGCAACCCCCTGTCTGAGGAACCCCCGGTCGGCCTAAAGGAACCCTCGGCCGGCCTAAGAGGGTACAAGGTCGTTCTGATGGGACATTCGGTCCTTGGTTGGCCTGAGGGGGCCCTTGCTACGCCTAAGAGGACTCACAGTCGACATGAGGGCCTCCGGTAGGCCTAAGGGGCCCTCCGCCGGCATAAGAGGGCCCTATGTCGTCTTGAGAGGGTCCTAGGTTGGTTGGTCTGAGGAGGACCCGGTCGACATGAGGGGCCCCAGCCGGCCTAAAAGACCCTAGGTCGTCATGAGGAGCCCTAAAGTTGTCGGCCTGGAGTGCCCTTGGTCGGCCTGTGGGGGCCTGGTAGGCCTAAGGCGGGCCGTCGATCGGCCTGAGGGGCCCTTGGTTGGCTTGAGGAGCCCTCGATCGGCCTGTGGGGTCCGGTCGGCCTAAGGGGCTCCTTTGTTTCCCTAAGGTACCCTCAGTCGGCCTTGCTAGGCTTAAGAGGGCCCCGGTCGACCTGAGGGGCCCCGATCGGCCTAAGGATGCCCTCGGCCGGCCAAATAGGGCCCTAGGACGTCCTGAGGGGCACTAGGTTGTTCGGCCTGCGGCGCCCTCGGTCAGCACCTGGTCATGGTAATACCTGATAGACGCCGGGGGGCCTTCGGGGCCCTGCCTCGTCTGGGGGGCAAATGGCTACTGCCTTAGCCTGGTTCTGGCTCCCAGCATGATTCTGGAATGTCTGATCGCCACTGCGCCGGTTCAAGGTCAAGGGCAGCGCTGGTTCAAGGTCAGCCAGGGCAGAGCTAAGCTCTGACGTCAGAGCATACCTCCGCCCTTTCACGATAGCCTCTACTCACCGATTTAATTCTCTGCGCGAGTTTTACATTGCGAGTGAATGGCAAGTGCCCTACATTTTCGTTTGACAATAACCGACATTAATAATACAAATTGACGCAGGGTCTGAAATATAAATTGCAAGAAATGCGTGCATGCCAGTTGGTTCCTTCAAAAGCTATCGCCGAAAATTAGGGTGCCTAGTGGTCTGCCGTTCACAGAGAGGGCGCCGCCACCTTCCGAAAGTTAAGGGGGCGGGGGAGGGGGACGGGGGACGGAGGCATTCTGAAGTTGATTCTTTCCATGCAACACCCATAGGCGTAATGTTAAAATCCGGCAATGTTGGGGGGGACACGTCCCCCCGTCCCCCCTGTGGCGGAGCCCCTGGTTCACAGTATTTCATGTTAATCAGTGGCGGATCCAGGGGGTAGGGGCTGAAGCCCCCTGCCTTAGAAAACGGCGCCCTCGGGCACCGCGACGCCGTTCTTGCAAAGGATTTGCCGGCGCCGAAGGTGCTGTAGCGTTCTCGGGAGGCCGCCAGGGCGCCCTTGTGTCCACCGACAGCGTCGCAGCACTCTTGAAAGGAACCCTGGGACCCTCAGAAGACAGCTTGCCGCCCTCACAACGCATTATACCGCCCTCAGAAGGTAGATCGCCGCCCTTGAAAGGCATTATGCCGCCCTCGGAAGGCATTATGCCGCCATCGGAAGGCATCATGTCGCCCTCGGAAAACATCGTGTCGCCCACGGAAGACATTTTGCCGCCCTCGGAGTGCATTATGCCGCCCTGGGAAGATGTCTTGTCGCCCTCTGAAGGCATCTTGCCGCCCTCAGAGCACATTATGCCGCCCTCAGAGCGCAATATGCCGCCCTCGGAAGGCATCCTGCCGCCCTAAGAACGCATTATGCCGCTCTTGGAAGGCATCATGCCGCCCTCGGAAGACATCTTGCCGCCCACGGAAGGCATGTTGCCGCCCTCAGATCGCATTATGACGCCCTCAGAAGACATCATGCCCTCCTCAGAGTCCAGAGAGCATTATGCCGCCCTCGGAAATCATCATGCCGCCCTCGGAAAACATCTTGCCGCCCACGGAAGACATTTTGCCGCCCTCGAAGTGTATTATGCCGACCTCGGAGGATGTCTTGTGCCCTCGGAAGGCATCTTACCGCCCTCAGAGCACATTATGCCGCCCTGAGAGTGCAATATGCCGCCCTCGGAAGGCATCCTGCTGCCCTCCGAGCGCATTATGCTGCTCTTGGAAGGCGTCATGCCGCCTTCGGAGACATATTGCCGCCCTCGGAGGGCATCTTGCCGCCTTCGGAGTTCGGAAGACGTCTTGCCACCCTCAGATGGTACCATACCTCCCCCGAATGGCACCTTGCCGGCCCGAAAGCGATGTGGTGTCCGGGCGCACTTAGAATGATGCCACCCTGACGCCTTCGCCTTCCCTCCGACGGCGACCGGGCACCCGTGACCTTCGAAACCAATAACACGCATTTTAAAAGAAAATGTCATGTTTCATGACCCAGAAACAATTGTAGTTCAACGGTCTCGACCAGGTCAGCTGAGGCCATGTGAGGTCACAGATGCTTTTTTGCCAATAACTTCTGATAAGACAAAGGTATGCAACTGACACCGTTGTGCTCATCTCGTCCGGAAGCGCCTTTCATTATGCAACATGGACTACCTAGGTCACCACATGACCTTGACCTGCAGAGGTCAAATTTTGGATTTGACATAACCCGGTTGTGACAGGTAGGTATGACTGAGCGCGCCTTGATGTGACAAACATGGTGACATTAAAATAAATTGTCCTATCGTTATTGAAACCCGGTTTTCAAGACGATATTTCCTTTAGGATAACGCATTCAACACTTCTCCGCTACGAATATAATACGAAATTTTAACAACGGTCAGGGCATAAAACCGATACTGTGTGAAAAGGCCGCGCTGAAGTGTGTCTAAGTGATAAGTACCGTCTCTCTTCAAAGTATCTGTGCATGGGTTGCGGCGATCCGGCGAACTACCAAACGCGGTTTGAAAGCCCCTGTGTATTCGCGGCCGGGACAGCTCACCGACCGGTCAAAGGTGCTTGTCACCCTCCCCCTCTTTCCCGGCCCACCCCAGCGCCCGCCTTGACCCCTCGCCGTTATAAAGCTCTGTCGTGTTTCGGGTCACAGCGCGAGATGGTGAATTAGAGCGCAACTTTTAAGCCCACAAGGTAATATTAGAATCCTTCAGCTCTGTTTCCAGACAGTAAAATGTGAGATGTAGTTGTTCTTTTTGAACTTTTAATACTAATTTGACCAATCACTAGATCAAAGAAAACTATGACCAGCGTGGATACGGACCCTCCCTGGAGACCGACAAATTTAAGCTTACAAAATTACAAAATTACGACAAAACATTCATGTAGATCATAAAAACTCGTTCATGTCTTCGTAGTCATTTCATTCATCCTCATTTGGCCTCTCCATTTGATCACCTCTCTCACACCTCTCCATTTGATTCTACTAACAAAATATGCTGCGTTCACACATTTTTACCGGCCATAGAACACCGCGCTCATTAACACGTCCCCTCATAGGAATATGTCTGGATCCGCGCCTGTTGGCTATTATAAATTTAACATTATATATTTGTATGAATTTGTATGGTGTCGCCCTTAGTATAATGCTTGTGAAGCAGCGTATACTTTAAGATTACTGCTCTACGGGTATAACCCTCGCCCTACGGAGCTTTTTTTCCCTTCGCCCTACGGGGGGGTCCAAAACGACCCCACTGTTAACTTCCAAACCAAGCAACATAGAGCAACGCGGTAGAACCACCATGCTGCCTGTCATGTTTGGAATCTAACGGTATGTAATTTTAGGTTTCAGGTCAACGAGTGACCTTGCCAGGTCAGGGTGAATGACTCGGATCGACCACGTCCAGAACATCAATTTTGCTCCGTCACAAAACCTAAAAATGAGAAATCGATAAATTAACTAAAAAGGCATGTCTTAGACTAGTTTTGTCTCAGAAATACAGAAAAGGTAATTATTTATTCATATCTGGTAAAAAAAAGAAGTTATTCAAAAAATGACGTCATAGAATTTCTTGCACTTAGAAAGCCATCACTCAGTCGAAAATAGAGATATTTCTTTGAAATTCGGCTTGAGTATTGTCCATACTCAGTTTCTCACAATATTACGGTTTTTTTAACATCTTTGAAATTTTGATTTGTGATGATTTTTTTTATTAAAAAAATCCGCTTTTGATCATTTTGGGGTTCAAAACCCGAAATTCGAACATCCACGATTGCCATTTGAAAGAAAATGAAATTTTTATATCTTTGCTTAATTGCGTTTGTAATTTGCTTCAAAACTCTGTTTTTCTAC
>JAXIVJ010010759.1:0-10000 GCA_036785665.1 Chirona hameri | reverse complement strand
GGTGAAATAACAGGATTGTGGGCAGAATCCTAATCATAAATCAGGGGCACCGCTCCGTCTGCGTCCTGGACTCCGTCGCGGTTGAAAAGTTCGAATTGAGAGGATTTTGGTATAGGTGGGAGTAGGTTAGCCGTTAGCCGCGCCGGCCCCGGCCCGCCACCGCCACCACCCACCACCACCGTTCAGTCTGTGTGTTTGCTTTTGAGAGGGAAAGGTTTGAAAGTGTTCAGCACATTGCGACTACTCGGTGTTGTGGTTGTGTCCGTGTGTAGGAGCGTATTGTAGCTTAGATAAGTGATGGCTTGTTTTGGTAAGGCAGTGTTTGTAGTGTGTGACGTCGTGGCGTAGAGCTCAAGGCGGTAATTTGATCGTACAGTGGACAGTGTACTGTTGAAATGTGATTGGTGTCTTCGAGTCTGGAGCCGGTGATGGACAGTTGTGGTGTTTCGGATTTTACGTCTGGAAAAGAAAGCCGTTTAGTGGAGTGTTCCTGTTCTGGAGTTGTGTGTGGAGTTTATTGCAGTTAAAAGGGAGGGGTACTCTGAGACACGGTGCGTTTTACGAGAGCTTTCTTGAATGTTGCTTGAAGAAGGTGGTAGCCCGAATAGACTGGGGTAGTCTTGTTCCAAGATCGTTGTTGTGTCCGGGATAAATTGATGCGTTGGAAAGATTTTGTTCTGTTGGGTGGTAGTGTCATTTGTATCTGTTGTTTCTGAGTCCTCGTGTGGCTGCGCCTTGCGTTGGGTAAGGGTAGAGCGTTAAGTAGTTCGAGAAGGGAGATGTCTACAAGTTTCCGTGTAGAATGAGATGCTTGTGTAATTTTACGTCTCGTTTTTAGTGAGTCCCATCACAGTTCACGTCTGTGTTTGTCGCTTGTGTGTCCGGTAGGAGTCCCCCGTGACCAGTCGGGCCACTCTTATCTGCCAGTCTGTCCAAGGTCGTAGCTCGTCGTTCCTTTTGTTATCCGTCCGTACATGATGTCACAGTAGATCAAGGTAGGGTCCTAATGTAATTGTGTCATATATTTCAGTGGAGTATTGAATTGCGAAATGTACTGGGCTATTGGGTACAGTGGGCTTATGCAATGTTGACTTTCCCGCACTACGTCGTTAAATGGTCGTGGGAATGAAGGATCTGTTTTGAAAATGTGGCCGCACAAGTGTTTGTAGTGATGTTTTGACAGTGAATGGGGTTCTCCGGAAAAGTTTAGTGTCGGAATTGATTAATTTGATATCGGCGATGGGAAAGTTTGTTGTGTTGTTTTGTTTCGTTAAAAGGACTTTACGGGTTTTTCCAGAATAATTGAGTTACATAGTAAAACGTACTTATAAAGGTTGGTAGGAAGTCCCACGGTAGCCACATTTTTCTGGGAATGACCTCTTCTGCACGTAAGGACATTCCCCCCCCAAAGTGCGCGGTGATGCCACCGCGGATTTTTTCTCAGGACCGGCTTGAAGTCATGAGCCAGTCATCTCATTTATGCTATAAAAACACCTCAACGTATGGCATTTTTCACGGTAAAATAAGCAATATTTTGATAGAAATATAAACTTGTTTTGTTCCAACGACAGCAGCAGTTACCTAGTTTCTCCCATAACAATCTATATTTTTCAGTGTTTTTCATGCCAAAAAAAATTATTGCGCCACCACCAATTTCCTCAACGCTAAAGGCCAGAGAAAAGGAAAAACACAAAAATACAAACCTCAACGAACCAGTGTGTAGTAATACAAAGTCCCGTCAGTTATTGAATTGCATAATATTTTTGTGATCCAGTGTAGGATCTGCAGACTATTTCAACACTCTAATAATGTATCTTAAGATAAAAGTGGGTGGACAGTAGTGCCGGATCAAGTACTCGTTATCTGATACTAGTACTCGAAAAACGCCCCAAGTTTTAACGCTGATAATTTCTGAATAATGGACTAAATGAGCATTGAAGTCTTTATGTCTTAAACGTGTGTAAAGCTCATACAACTGCAAAATGAGTGGAATTTACTTTCAGGGCGGAAACCGTACTAATCCCTTTAAAGTTATTGCCCACTTTCGTCCATAGTCGCAGATAGCATCTAAGTGTGTTGTAGGGCTCCTTTGCACGGTTGTTGATGTTATACCTTCATTGTGTGCTGCGTAATGATATGTGTCGTCAGCATAGAACATAACGTCATTTGTCACTTCGTTGGCTATTCCCGTCGTGGTAAAGTACAGCGAGAAGTGGCCCCAGACCGAGCCCCTGAGGGCATCCGGCCTCGAGTTTCCTGTCGTCGAAAAAGAGTCCCCTATGCGGGCTTTTTGGTGTCTGTCTGAGAGGTAAGTTGTGAGCCATTTTAGAAAGTGAACCGGAGTATGTTAAAGTCGTGCTTGGCATTTGAAAAAGCAGTCCTCTGTGCACATAATTTTGTCGAAGAAGATTTTGAAATGTCTAAGTATACGTGTGTGATGTCTTGTCCTGGTCCAGGTGATTTGTACATGTTGTGCGTGAGACGAGATCAGTTGGAGTTGTTGCTGTGTTGGAGGGGTGTCGATATCCGCTTTGTTTGTCGGGATATGAGGTGATTGACGTGAATATGTGGCTTATAGTTGTTTTAAATACTAGCCCTTATCAAGTAATTTTGGATAGAGTAGGAGCATGCTAGTATGGATCGATAATTTTGGGGGTCAGAAGCGGAGCCCTTTTCTTAAATATTGGTGTTAGTCGGTTTCTTTCTCAACTGTTTGGAAATATGCCCAGTGTGAGAGATTTGTTAAAAAAGTTGAGTAAGCGGGGCAACATGAGCAAGAAGAGTGCTGTCATTTTTATAAATTTTGCGGGCCGAGGTGTCGTGAAACCAGAAAAAAGAATTGTTAGCGTGTATAGAATAAAGAGCTCCTAGAACTCGTTCTCGGTGACTTGGATGAGACGCAAGGGGATGGGAATTTGACGATTGATAGGGGTTTGGTGCGGGCAATGGGTTGTGTTGTGTGTGTAAGTTGTGTTTGCGCTGCAAAGTATTCGTTCAAAATATTTGCTGTGGTTTGATTCGTCTGCTACAATGGCCCCATCTGTTGTTTCTAAGGGTGGCATCGTCTGGTCTTGTTTGTCGTCCCATAGCCTGTCCTCAAGTGCACTCGGATGAATCTTTGTAGGGTTGTGTTTGTTTTCGAGTATTTGACTGGCTTGTGTCATGCATGTAAAGGCTGCCGCACACTAGGTCATTCGGCGCGCGGAAGGGTCGCGATATCGCTTACGACTTTCCGCGCATCTTTAGCTGACTTTCCGCCTTTGCGTCAGCCGAAACGTCAAAATTCGCGGACGAATGTCCGTCGGCCGGCCATCTGCGGACCCGCGGAAAAAAGCTGATTCGAACAAGTTTTTTTCCGAGCGACTGGAACGCCGCGGAGACCGCGGACAACAAATTGATCAGGAGCTAACAGTGGCGAATCTATGGCAAGACAGAGGTACAAATTTTTCACAGAGCATGTTCATGCCGATTGAAAAATTTATTATGTAAAGGTTTCGTGGTTCTTAAACTTACATCCTCTCAGTCGAAAGAGGGCCATCAATTAATTTACCTTGGGACAAGGCGTAGGCACTAGGTTGCGACAATGCTGTAGGTCGGCGGGGGCGGGAATCTCGCAGCTGACAGCTGCCGAATCCGCCGGAACAAGACGATAATTCAGCGGTATCGCGCAGATTTTCCGAGGGGCTCGAATTTCGCAGTTGATATCTGGGCGCCGAATGTGTAGTGTGCTGGCCGCCTAAAGGCGGCCGCACACTATGCCATTCGGCGCGCGATATACTGCGACATTCCGCATCGAAAATCGCGTCTGATTACGCCTGGAATATCGTCCTTGTTCCGGCGGATTCGGCGCTGTCTGCTCGCGAGGATTCCGCCCGCCAACCTACAGCATGTCGCAACCTGTGCCTACAGCCTGTCACACAGGAGTAAATTAATTATGGGACATTTTCGAACGAAGATGTAAGTTTAGAACACGAAACTGTTCCATAATAAATATCACAGCAGGCAAGAGCATGCTGTGCAAAATGTGCACCTCTGTACTTGCATAAGATCGCCACTGTTAGCCTGATCAATTTTGTTTGTTCGACGGTCTCGCGGCGTTCAGTGCCCGAAAAAGCTCGTTCGAATCAGCTTTTTTCCGCCGGTCCGCAGATGGCCGTGCGACGACATTCGTCCGCGATTTTTGACGTTTGGGTGGGCTGACGCGAAGGCGGAAAGTCGCTAAAGATGCGCGGAATGTCGTAGCGATATCTGCGACATCCGTGCGCCGATATTGGCCTAGTGAGCGGGCCCGCCCTTAAGCGTTTCGAAGTCGTTTGTTGTGGTCTGGTTGTTATGGTAGGTGTCGTTTCCATGCCTTCCCAGTTTTCTGCTAGTCTGTGTCAGTCCGTGCCAGTCTGAATAGTCGGCCCCTTTACGTCTTTGTACGTCGTAAGGTCGCTGGTTATCCAGGGCTTGTCTGTTTGTGTCGGATTTCGGATCGGATGTGGTTTGGGGGATAGTGCAATGTAAGGATTGTGTTGCTGGCTTATTGTGTCTTTGTCATATCCATTCTTCGCCTGTTGTTTCAAGTTCTGTGTGGTCTTCGTGTGGGTATGTTCGTACGAGTGTATATCTTTGCTGTCCCTCCTCCCCGTCTGTTTCGATGTTTAGTAAAAGGTGCTTGGAAGTCTTGTATATGAAAAAAAGGCATGGGTGTGAACGTTGTCGTCTAGTTTTGTTTCTGACGAGTGTCAGTATGTCAATGGTCGTTTTGAGTCGGTGAATTGTTGGAGCTCGTCTAATCTACCGGGTGATGTGATGTCTATTAATGTTTACGTGACATATTGTCAAAGTGTTTGCTTTGTACCACCGGTGTCGCTACTTGTTGCCGATGAGTTGCCGTGCTGTACGCGGCTGCTGGGAGTGTGCTTTGACTGGTGGTGTGGACTGGACTGGCGGCGGCGGCCACGCGCACGGCCGGAACCAAGCGTGCAGCCCGCAGGCACCCTCTCTGGAATAGGCTGACATAGGCCTGTCATAGTGAGCAAAGGCGCAGGGGTGCCCGGTATATGACAAGGATTTGAAGTGTTCTCGTGAAAAGTGTCGTAGGATTCGAGGGATTCGAAGGTTTAATATAATTCGGATTCGGAGGAGAGAGGGCTAGGATTGGCGGAGTGTAAGTAAACAGTGACGAGTACCCACAACGTAAATGTGAACATAACAGAAAACAGCATACAATGGCAACAAAACAGACAACATATGGCAGAACAAAAGCAGCTAAACGGGGACGTTTCGCGTCAAAGTTTACGTTTAATATGCGGTGGGCGACATATGCGTGGCATTAGTCCAGCCAGTCATCATGGGAGCTATAACAATTAACACGCGACTTGCACAGTGACGTACAGTGACGTTGCACTTGATGTCACACATTAAGTACACACAGCACACCAGTTTAGTTCACGCTTGTACACCAATCGCCTAGCTTCCAAGGGTGTACAAGGTGTACAAGGATGATAGGGAGATAGGGAGATAGGGAGATATTGGAGATAGAGAGATAGTGAGAGAGATAGGGAGATAGAAGATAGAGGGTAGAGAGATAGAGCTATTAGAGAGATAGATGAGGATAGAGAGATGAGGGGAGATTGGTGAGATTAGCAAATATAGACGAGATAGAGAGATAGAGAGATAAAGATTAGAGAGATAGAGAGGAAGAGAGAGAGATAGAGAGATAGAGACGATAGAGAGATAGAGAGATAGAGAGATAGAGAGATAGAGATGATAGAGAGATAGAGAGATAGAAGATAGGAGAGATAGATTGATAGGAGGAGAGATGATATATAGAGAGATTGGAGAGATAGAGAGATAAAGATATAGATAGATATTGAGATAGAGAGATAGAGAGATAGGAGAGATAAGAGAGAGAGATAGAGAGATAGAGAGATAGAGAGATAAGAGAGATAGAAAGATAGAGAGATAGAAGAGATATAGAGATAGAGAGATAGAGAGATAGAGACGTTAGAGAGATAAGAGAGATACGAGGTTAGAGAGATAGAGATATTAGAGAGATTAGAGAATCGAGGAGAAGAGAGATAGAGAGATAGAGAGATAGAGAGAGATAGGAGAGATAGAGAGATAGAGAGATAGAGAGATAGAGAGATAGAGAGATAGAGAGATAGAGAGATAGAGAGATAGAGAGATAGAGAGATAGGAGAGATAGAGAGATAGAGAGATTAGAGAGATAGGGAGAAAGAGAGATAGAGAGATAGAAGGATAGAGAGATAGGGAGATAGAGAGATAGAGAGATAGAGAGAGTAGAGATAGGAGGTAGAGAGATAGAGAGATAGTAGAGATATAGAGAGAAGACTAGAGAGATAGAGAGATAGAGAGAGGAATAGAGAGATTGAAGATAGAGAGATAGAATAGAGATTAGGGAGATAGAGTGATATAGAGATAGGAGAGATAGAGAGATTGAGTGATAGAGAGTTAGAGAGATAGGGATGAGGAGTAGAGAGATAGAGAGATAGAGGAGATAGAGAGATTGAGAGATTGAGAGATAGAGGAATAGACGAGATAGAGAGATAGAGAGATAGAGAGATAGAGAGTTAGAGAGATAGAGAGATAGAGATATAGAGAGAATAGAGTGATAGAGTGATTAGATAGAGTAAGAGATATAGAGTAGAGATAGAGAGATAGAGAGATATGAGAGATAGAGAGATAGAGTGATAGAGAGATAGAGTTATTCTAGGAGATAGAGGAAGAGATATAGGGGGATAGAGAGATAGAGAGATAGGGAGATATAGATATAGAGAGATAGAGAGATAGAGAGATAGAGATATATAGTGAAAGAGATGATAGAGAGATTGAGAGATAGGGGGGAGATAGAGAGATTAGACGAGATAGAGAGTTAATGAGATAGAGAGATAGAGAGATTAGAGGATATATAGAGATAGAGAGATAGAGAGATAGAGAGATTGAGAGAGATAGAGAGTGATAGTGAAATAGAGAGATAGAGAGACAGTGAGTTAGAGAGATAGAGAGTTAGAGAGATAGAGAGTTAGTGTAGATAGTGAGATAGAGAGATACGAGAGCGATAGGAGAAAGAAGAGTTTTAGTGTGATAGTGTGATTGAGGAGTAGGAGTTGAGTGATTAGACAAGAGTTAGAGAGATAGAGTAGATAGGTGATGGGATGGAGTGATTAGTGAGTAGGGATGATAGAGAGATAGTGTGTAGAGTGTTTGGGTGTTTGAGTGTTTTAGAGACTAGAGTGATTAGAGAGATAGAGAGATAGAGAGAGATAGAGATTATAGATTGTGATAGAGTGTTAGAGAGATAGTGAGATAGAGTGATTGAGTGTTAGAGAGATAGTGTGATAGAGAGATAGAGCGATTTGTGAGATAGAGAGATTGAGTGATAGAGAGATTAGAGTTTTGAGTGATAAGAGATAGGTAGAGTGATAGTGAGATAGAGAGATAGTGTAGATAGTAGTGATAGTGTGTATAGTGGTTGGGTGTTAGAGATAGTAGATTGTTGGTTTTAGAGAGATAGAGAGATAGAGAGATAGGAGATATAGATATAGAGAGATAGAGAGATAGAGAGATAGAGATATATGAGATAGTGAGATAGACGAGATAGAGTGATAGAGGATAGAGTGATGAAGTATAGAGAGATAAGAGATAAGGATAGAGGAGATAGAGAGATAGAGTTTATAGAGATAGAGAGTTTGTGAGTAGATAGAGAGATAGAGAGTTAGAGTGATTGTGAGATTAAGTGATAGTGTGTTTGAGTGATATGAGAGATTATGAGATTAGAGAGTATAGAGAGAGTGAGAACGAGAGATAGTTAGTGAGATAGTGAGATATGAGAGATAGTGTGTTTGAGAGATAGTGAGATAGAGAGATAGAGAGATAGAGAGATAGAGATATATTAGAGATAGAGAGATAGAGAGATAGAGAGATAGAAGATTGAGAGATTGTAGGAAAGTAGAGTGATAGTGAGATAAGAGATTGAGCAGTTAGAGAGATAGAGAGATAGAGAGGTTAGAGAGATAGGGAAAAAGATGAGTTAGAGAGATAGAGAGCTAGAGGGAGATTAGAGAGACTAGAGTGATAGAGAGATAGTGAGATAGAAGAGTAGAGAGATAGAGAGGATAGAGAGATAGAGAGATAGGAGAGATAGGAGAGTTAGAGAGATAGAGAGATAGAGAGATAGGGAGATAGAGAGATATAGAGATAGAGAGATAGAGAGATAGAGAGATAGAGTGAGATAGAGATATAGAGGAGATAGAGAGATTAGAAGAGATAGAGAGATAGAGAGATAGAGAGATAGAGAGATAGAGAAGATAGAGAGATAGAGAGTTAGAGAGAATAGAGAGATAGAGAGATAGAGAGAGTATAGATATAGAGAGATAGAGAGATTGAGAGATAGAGAGATAGAGAGATTAGAGAGATAGAGAGATAGAGAGATAGAGAGATACGAGAAGAAGGAGTATAGAGAGATATGAGAGATAGAGAGATAGGGAGATATAGATATAGAGAGATAGAGAGATAGGAGAGATAGAGATATATGGGAGGATAGAGAGATAGAGAGATAGAGAGATAGAGAGATAGAGAGATAGAGAGATAGAGAGATAAGAGAGATAAAGAGATAGAGAGATAGAGAGATTAGAGATATATAGAGGATAGAAGAGATAGAGAGATAAGGAGATAGAGAGATGAAGAGATAGAGAGATAGAGAGATAGAGAGATAGAGAGATAGAGAGAGATAGAGATAAAAGAGATAGAGAGATTAGAGGGATAGAGAGATAGAGAGATAGAGAGATAGAGAGAATAGAGATAGAGAGATAGAGAGATAGGAGAGATAGAGAGATAGAGAGGTAGAGAGATAGAGAGATAGAGAGATAGAGAGATAGAGAGATAGAGAGATAGAGAGATAGAGAGATAGATAGATATGAGATAGAGAGATAGAGAGATAGAGAGAAGAGATAGAGAGATAGAAGAGATAGAGAGATAGAGAGATAGAGATATAGAGAGATAGAGAGATAGAGAGATAGAGAGATAGAGAGATATTGAGAAAGAGATATAGAGAGATAGGAGATAGAGAGATAGAGAGATAGAGAGATAGAGAGATAGAGAGATAGAGAGATAGAGAGAAAGAGAGATAGAGAGATAGAGAGATATAAAGATAAAGAGATAGATAGATAGAGAAATAGAGAGATAAGAGAGATATAGACAGACTATAGAGATAGAAGAGATAGACGAGATAAGGGGGGGGTGAGATAGAGAGATAGAGAGATAGATAGATAGGAGATGATAGGAGATGATAGAGAGATAGATAGATAAAGAGATAGAGAGATAGAGAGATAAGAGATATATAGAGATAGAGAGTTAGAGAGATAGGAGGAAATAGGAGAATAGAGAGATAGAGAGATAGAGAGATAGAGAGATAGAGGAGATAGAGAGATTAGAAAGATAGAGAGATAGAGATATAGAGAGATAGAGAGATAGATGAGACTAGAGAGATAGAGAGACTAGAGAGATAGAGAGATAGAGAGATAAAGAGATAGAGAGATATGATATAGAGAGATAGATCGAGATAGAGAGATTAGACGAGATAGAGAGATAGGAGATAGAGAGATAGAGAGATATAGAGATAGAGATGATAGAGAGAGAGAGATAGAGAGATAGAGAGATAGAGAGATATAGAGATAGAGAGATAGAGAGAATAAAGAGATGAGAGAAGAGAGAGATAGAGAGATGAGAGAATAGAGAGATATACTAGAGATGAGAGTAAAGAGAATAGAGAATAGATAAGAGATAGAGATAATAGAGATAGAGTAGGAGATAGAGAGATAGAGAGAATAGAGAGATTGAAGAATAGAGAGATGAGAGATAGAGTGATAGAGTGATAGAGAGTAGAGAGTATAGAGAGCTCAGCGTGCTCGAGAAATAGAGAATAGAGAGATAGAGAGATAGAGAGATAGGAGAGATTAGAGAGGATAGAAGAGATAGAGATAGAGAGTAG
>JAXIVJ010010758.1:0-46008 GCA_036785665.1 Chirona hameri | reverse complement strand
GTGATATCTTGAGTTCCGTGACGTCTATCGGTGCGCCGGCCGCGTGTGTATCGGGGGAGGGGGAATTGAGAGGGAAGGGGATGGGAGGGGAGGGGAGGGGAGGGGAGAGGAGAGGAGGGAGAGGAGAGGAGAGGAGAGGAGAGGAGAGGAGAGGAGAGGAGAGGAGAGGGGAGGAGAGGGAGGGGAGGGCGGTTCTGGTGGTGCGGTTTCACGCTGAATGATGTGGTTCGTGACGGTGCGGGTTCACGTTGAATGATAGGATTCAGAGGGAGCTTCGCCAGGCTCGCGTTCCCTGCGGACCATAACTGACTGCTAATGGCTGACTGCCACTGACTGCCTGCTAATGGCGGCCATCATAGCTTTGTTGAAAACGTGCGGTCTAGACTGTCGCGCACTGTTTTTTTTTTTACCAGGATCGTTTTCATCTGGATAAAAGGGCGGCGGCCGGCTGGGTTCGGCCCGGTCCGTCTGGGAGTCGGGCCGGCTACGGTCAATAGTCACACATCATTTTAATAGGAGATTTTAATAGGAGATATACCACGCTACACTTCACGAGGGACATACTCTAACGGCCTCAGAGGTCGTGATCCTACTGAACATTCGCTCCCAGGCTTCACGATGAACATACCCTAACATTTCGTCCGAACTCGTATGTCAAGCGTATAAGGCACGGCACTGCCGGCTCCCTGACATCACGAGGGATCTAACCCTCAGTTCCACCGGCCTCTCGCTAGGGCGTCCCAGCCAGTCTCACTGGGGCGTTCTGGACCCCCCCCCCCACGAACATCCGGTTCAACCAGGGCATTCCCGCGACTTACTGCGCCTGAGACTCTCTATAACACACGGCTTCCTGAACCCCGTCCACACATCTGACAACTTGTCCGTCTCCACGTCAAAACGATCTAGTCTTACTTGAATCCCCCTCACCTCCACCCCCTTTCCCCCCTCATCCGTCAGTGTATTGACCGTGTCGACAGGCATATTGCGCACCGGGGCGCGGATACATATTGTCTAGGCCTCCTCACAATCTTACCCATTAGTTCCCGCTGTCAGTTTCAGACATGCCGCGATCGTCATACCTCATTATTGCCTTGTGTCCTTTGTTCCCCGACTTTACGTTCATGGTTATCCATGGGTGTGCGTCTGCACGCTCGTATGTCATAGGTATGTATGGCTGTAAGTGTTCTGGATATATGTATGCACGTGTGTATGGATGTATGTCTGCATGTTTGTCTGGATGTCTATATGTATGCACGAATGCATGTATGCATGTATGCATGTATGCATGTATGCATGTATGCATGTATGCATGTATGCATATATGCATATATGCATATATGCATGTATGCATGTATGCATGTATGCATGTATGCACGTATGCATGTATGCATGTATGCATGTATGCATGTATGCATGTATGCATGTATGCATGTATGCATGTATGCATTTATGCATGTATGCATGTATGCATGTATGCATGTATGCATGTATGCATGTATGCATATATGCATATATGCATATATGCATATATGCATGTATGCATGTATGCCTGCGTGCCTGCGTGCCTGCGTGCTGTTGTGCCGGCGTGCCTGCGTGCCTGCGTGCCTGTAGTGTATATTGTGTATTGTATTGTGTGTAATGTATGGTGTGTAGTGTGTAGTGTGTAGTGGGAAGTGTGGCTATAGTGTACCACGGGTCGTGTCTCTGTACTTGGTATTCGATACTTGGTACGTGGTACTCGGTATTTGGTACTCAGTACTTGGCACTCGGTACTTGGTGCTTGGTACTTGGTACTCGGTACATGGTAATTGGTACAGTTGGTACCTTGGTACTTGGTACTTGGTACTTGGTACTTGGTACTTGGTACTCAGTACTTTTATGTAGGTATGCATGTATGTATGTATATATGTTTATATGTATGTGTCCGTGTGCCGTGTGCCGTGTGCCGTGTGGGAACTATCCAGGAAAACAACAACTGTCCTACCTGAGCCAAATCCATGGGTTTTCCCCTCGTCACTGAAGGGTAGCGTCGGCCTGGACCCTCGTTAGGTGCTCGTAATTCCTTCCCTTGAATGGGTGGCGACTGACTCGCCGGGTCCGGACCCTCAGTAGTGACGTCACGTAATTGGGCGGGGGCGCGTGGGGTCAGCGTCAGATCTATTTTCGCTCGGCCCGCGAGAGGCGCCGCTTGGCGACGTCCCAGTGAACGCCCATGCCAATTAGTTTCATCGGTGACTTCTTCTTACGTTAATTTTAAACAATAAGATAAACTGTGACGTAATGTTACATGCCCGTGATTTGTATCAGACTGCTGATTTGTATCAGACTGCTGATTTGTATCAGTCGCAAATATATATCCTTGAATTGGGTAAACAATTATCCCATAATTTCGCACTCGTTAAGAAGAATCATTTGAACGCGATAATCGTAAAAAAACTTATTAATTCCATTTCTTCTTGGGAAATGAAGTTTGTAACTTAATGCGTGGTTGACATTATAATATACCCAGAGGCGGAACTTTTTGTTTTTCGTTGGGGTTGTAATTGAGTCGGCGACCGGGGGGGGGGGGGGGTATTTTTTAGGGTCATCATCAGCTAAGGGTCATTATTTTGTTTAGTCAGACTTGAGTCGACTAAAAATAATGAACCGTTACAAGTCTGCTAAGGGCCCCTCAGACCGAAGACACTTCACGCTAACTGAAGGAGCGTGGCCATCCGAGAGCGTGGCCATCCGAAGGCCCCTCAGGCCATCCGACGGCTAACCTAGGACAACCAAGGCCCCTCAGACCGACTGAAGACCACAGGCCGACTGAGGACCCCCTAAGGCTGACTGAGGGTGGGCCCACTCAAGCCAAGTGAGTATCCCCTCAGGCCGACCGAGAGCCCCCTCAGGCAGACTGTGGGCCCTTCCGGCTGACTGATAGCAGGCGCGGATCTAGGGGGGCTCTAGCCCCCCCCCCCTCTGAGCCGGGTCGCGCCCATGTATCGCCCGCCAAGCGCGCCCGCAGGAAGCAACTTTGTGTATGTTGCGCCCCCCCCCCCCCTTCACCGAAATCCTGGAACCGCGGCTGGAGAGCCCCCACAGGCCGGCTGAGGGCCATCTGAGGCCGACTGAGCTCTCCCCTAAGGCTGACTGAGGGCATATGGCAAAGCAATCTCCAGGGCCCCGAAGCGTCAGGGACCATTTGAAGAACTGAGGGCCCCTTCGCCTGTTATTGAGCATGATCGGGGGAGATGTAAATTGGTGACCGAGTGCACCCTCGGGCCGATCGAAGACCCCCTCGTCCTCGAGCCGACCGAAGGCTACTCAGGCCGACCAAGGGCCCCTCAGACCGACCGAAGGCTTCCTCAGGTCCACCGAAGACCCCATCAGGCCGACTGAAGGCCCCCTCAGGCCGACTGAAGGCCCCTTTCAGGACGACTGAGGGCTCCCACAGGCTGACCGAGAGCGCACTGAGAACGACGAGGACAGACCGAGGGTCCCCTCACGCTGTTCGAGGACACCTCGAGGGCCCTCGGTAAATTTATTTTTCGGTCAAAAATAAATATAAATATTTCAAGAGGGACCCTCATTGCACATTTATTGGGGGGGGGGGGGGGTAACACCATATATTTACTTCCCAACTTCTTGAGCTGCTCCCCTGAACCTCTTCCGCCGCCCCTGTCCCCCACGTTCCTACGCCTCTGGTTTGTGCATCCGCGAGGTTTTTCAGAGATAACGAACAACAGCGGCACGAAGCGTCGCCGTTTTCCTTTGCTCCTTATACCTCATCTCTTGTCTAACTTCTTTGATTTGTTTTGGAAATGTTTATCTTTGAGAGAACCACTCTTATGCATTTTTTTGCGGATTTCAGCTTTTCTCGTCTTTGGGTACCTTTTACTCCATCAAATTTCCCTTGCTTAACAAAATGAATGATAAGAACAAATATCCTTACCCAAAAGGGGGCCCTTGTCCCTCTAACAGGCGTCCATAAAATAACAGAACAATCTGGTTATATGCCGACTTGTTCTGCGTTTGATTTTCAGTGGCGCATAGGTGTCGCCAAGGGGGAGGGGCAACGTGTTTCCGGAACCTGGGGACTGATAACCCCTAGACATCGATACATATAGATATTTTAGGTTCGGAAAAATGGAGCCGAGGCCAGTTTTACCCAAAAAAAACTGACGTCGGCGATTATTTTTCGGCCGAAAAACTGACGGCGAGTTTCACCAACACACGAAAAAAATAATTGCCGACCTAAAAATAAACTGACAGATTTACTGACGGCGAGTTTCACCAACAGCCAATGCGGCAAAAACGGTGACCACAATTGCGCCATTATTTGTAGCAAAACAACTGAAAAAAATAGACAGGACCCAGGCGTCAGTTTTTATTGGGGAATCATTTATTCCATCACTAGTTTTTCGAGCCTTTGTACCAAAAAATACTCACTTTGTACTACTCTGGAATTTGTACCAAAACTACTCACCTAGTACCAAACTTCACTCAGTCTATACCTTTTTTCCTGCCAAATACCTAGTTCATGTGGTTGCCAGATGCAGACGCTCAGTTTGAACCAATATGTGCTCAATTTGTACCTTTTACGCTTTCATATGGTCCTCCATTACTCCATAGCACGCCAAGAGCACGCCAAGGCTACGAGCGAATCTTAGGCCGCCCCGATCGGACTGAATGGCTACGAGCGAATCTTAGGCCGTCCCGATCGGACTAAATGGCTACGAGCGAATCTTAGGCCGTCTCGATCGGACTAAATGGCTACGAGCGAATCTTAGGCCGTCCCGATCGGACTTAATGAGGGGGTTAGGTTAGGTTAGGTTATGTTAGGTAAGTTAGGTTAGGTTAGTTTAGGGTAAGGCTTGTGCAAAAGGAATATGCAAAATGTTGTTATGTCCCTGCAATTTGGCGCGCAATGTTACCAGTTAAAACTTATACTGAAAACTAAGCTAAAAAGTTATATTTGCTACCAGATTTGGATGAAACTATCGATGTATTACAAAGCTAGTAAAATCCGGTACAAACTGAGTATCGTTTGGTACAAGGCTAGTTTAAAGTTCCACAAAAACTCTGATATTTGGTACAAATAAGGGGCATATTACAGATAGAGTAGAAAGAAGTACAGATGCAGTGAACTTAACCAAAACTGGGAAAACTAGTACAAAGTGAGTAGTTTTTGGTATAGCGTAAATTACATCCCGTTTTTATTTACTATTGCCGTCGGCCGTGTTGTCCAGGTCGTTGCGATTGTCGCGCTGCAGCACTTTATCGGTTATTGTGTTTGTTGAGGCTTATAAGTGAGCAGTGTTGGTGATTTTGTACTGAGTCAAGTAAATCATTAGTTTCATTGTCATTGGAAATTAATTGAACATCATTGGAAATTGGTTTCAACTCATCACTCACATCAAGTCATCAACATTGGACGAAGATGGGCAAGAGTTATAACTTTGGATTTCTTCCACAAAACAAATCAGTAAGTAGCTACAATTATCCTTTTCACTTTTCCTCATCATTGACTGGCCTGGCCTTAGTGTTTGAGGTCACCATGAATCTAATGCTGACTTTTACTAAGAGTTAACTTATTGAATTTGCCTAAATCTGGAAATATTTTGTTTGGTAGAATTTAGCTTGTTGACAAGAGGCCTCATCAACACATTTAAACTTGGATATTTTGTTTGGAGATAAACTCTGCAGGGCTCAGATCAACCACTAACAGAAACATTCCTTGTTTTGTCTTGTGCCTAACCAAGTTTTTAGTGGAATTAAAACTTATCACAATACTTTCTTGCTAAAAATATGAATACCAGTAAAATTATCATTGACCCATTCCTCCCTTTCACAGAGTGGCTGTTCTCATCAGCATTATCAACTCCCTTCAGGATTTGTAGCTGGAGCCTGGAGGAACTGAAGCCAAAGCTGCATACAATTGAATTAATGCTTGTCCATTTGTTGGGTCTTCAGCTCAGCTTGAAGATTGAAACATATTCAAGAATGTGACTGATGTGATCCTAACATTGGAACTGCAAGACGGCCAGTGTGCTTAAACCAGAGTAATTGCATACATAGTGCTTAGGTACCTTATTCAGTGTACATGATCAATATTTTTTTTATGTCTTTATGTCTTTAAATGATGCACCGTCCCTGCTATTCTGCCCTATTGTTATGGCAGCAGAAGTGGTGTGAAAATTTCAGAATATATTGTGCTAATATCCAATCTACATGCCTACAGCCTACTGCCTTGTCTGTATGATATATTTCAGAACAAGGATGTCTGTAATTATTCAACATAATTTGTAAATAGTCGTTTCCAGAAACAAATATAGATTATGCAATATGCATACCAACAAAAACAGCAATGCTTGGTAATGTTTGAAAAGTATCAAGTCAGATGGCCAACAATCTGTGACATTGTATTACTGAATACTGTTGCTAAATACGCTCTAACTATTTGCTGACATTCAGGGGCGTAACTTTTTGAAAATCATTGGGGTTGCACTTAGTTGTTAAGAGCCCATTTGTAACACATCGCGTCATAGGCGTAATGTTAAATTCCCAAATTATTGGGGTTGTAGCTACAACCCCAATTTACATTAAAGTTCCACCCATGCTGACATTTAAAGGGAATGTTTCACCTTTGTATCGGTTTTGGACTGAGATAGCCATTATCTTTGGCCGTTATTGAAATGTTGAAAATACTAACGCCATTTTCCCTGAAACAGCGGTTTTTAAGCAATTCAATTTATAGTTGCAAAATGGGGTCTAGGCCAGTGCCGCCGCTGATTGGCTGACAGCGACTTTTTCTGCCAATCCCACTGTCAGCCAATCAGCGCAGTCTATGGCTCAATAATGACATCATCCCAAATTTACGCTGAATTTGTATAAAGTTAAGTGACTTAACAAGACAACAAATATCATCATCGTTTTCAGCAGCACTTACTTCATATTTTTGACTACAACCAGCATATATTTGACAACTTTCAGGAAGATGAAACATTCCCTTTAACCTTGTTCATGACTGTGCATGTGACATTTGATGATCATGAAATAAAATAGTGCTATTCATCCTCAAGAGAAATACAATATAGATAATGTGATTGTGTTTGTTTCCTGAGAGAAAATCTAGTTCTGTGAAGCATAGTAATTATAAACAACATCAATCATCATCAATGTATTGTCTGTACGTTGACCTCGTTTATCACCATCTACCAATCAACTTGCTGAGAGGTCATGAGCTTCAGATCATCCGTAACTGACGTAGTATAGCAGAAAGACATGCCCAAGGAATAAATTGTATTGACTGCATTGAACTATAACCCTTAGGGACTATCAAGTATAAACCCTAAAACTACAGATAAATTTGCATCACAATCAGCATGACCTTGCATCAAATCCTCCACACCCAGTCTTTACACAGGCATACATAGGAAATGGG
This sequence comes from Chirona hameri, assembly GCA_036785665.1. Taxonomy (NCBI): domain Eukaryota; kingdom Metazoa; phylum Arthropoda; class Thecostraca; order Balanomorpha; family Balanidae; genus Chirona; species Chirona hameri. Next base: position 38,582 of record JAXIVJ010010758.1, on the reverse strand, counting down.
ACCTCACTGAACAAGGCAAGCAAACCTTGTCCATCTTGTAGAAACAGGCCTGCGCACCACCATCACAGCTTCAAATAGAAGATGTTCCCGCTCTTCAGGCTTGTGCGGAAGCAAGAAATGGTACTGCGCCAACGCCATGCCGCGCCACCGTCCATCATGGTAGAGTGTGGAGACTGGAGGATGCAGCATATCCTTAAAGACACAAATGATAACCTCTGTTAGCATTTGCCCAAATAAAATGTTGCAATCATTGAGCAGACTGTCAGCCAGTGTGTCATCATGCATGGAGTCATCATGCACTATACTTCAGCACACCCGATGACTACAAAAAAGAACATCATTCGCTCAGGATTCCGAAGAGCAAAACGGGGTTCATCAAACGAAAAAGCAGAAACATCTCTCCAGAAGATTCAAGATCTCTTCGAATCAAATGGTTACCCAAAACAACTTGTGAGACGCATGCGCCGAGAAGTCACCTGTCCGCGTGTTCTACGACAGCGCCAACAGAAAACAAAATCTGATCTAGATGGTTATCTCACCCTACCATATATTGATGAAGCGATGTGTGCTAAAGTTAACAGGATTGTAAACAAAAGTCAGAACTAGATGTAAACGTAGCATGGGAAAACAAAAATACTCTGAAGAACAGTCTTGTTTGTTCGGCCTTTTCGCCGCCTGAGTGCCCGTCTGGCAGAAGAGTATGCAATGCTTGTCAGTCAGGTTTAAAGGGAAAGTGTTTAACGTCGGGTGTTGTGTATTGTGTAACGTGCGTACTGTGTGAAAGGAAGGGTGATCATATATCTTACGTGGGTGAGTCACGACGGCCCATTCGATTACGGTTCAATGAACATGTTTTAGCAGCGAGAAACAAGACGCCAGACACTCCCATTGGTGATCACTTTATTTCGGTCCATGGTGACTATCGAATCCCGCGTAATGAAATACCTCTTTTAGTTCACATTTTGCAAAAAACAAAAGATCATCCCCATCGTAAGATATGCGAATCGCTCTTCGTTCGTCAGTTGAAACCAGTCATTAACAGAAATATCTCCTCCTGGCGTATCATCTCATAACTATGTAATCACATGCATTTGAAACTTAGTCAAAGTTTAGACAACAGCTTGTTTTTTACTTATTTCGTTGAAAGTGTATACGAACAGATTGTCACGCTCATTGTCAGTTAAGTTGTTTTTGTTTTCGTCGACAGTTGCTGCTGGCAAGCTAATTGGTGTTTTTTTTAGGTTTGTGTATGTGATCATGAGCCGTGCTCGAAAATTCATACAAAACATTAAATCATAAACTCTACTTTTGTAAGGAGGTCAAATAAAAGCTTTAAAATACGTATAACTCGAATAGTAAAAAGGCCGAACGCGAGTCGTGCAGGGGTTATATTCGGCCTTGTATATGTAATTGTATATGTGTGTATTTACGTCTGTGAGTGATCCACACTTGCGACGTGGATATATTCCCAGCGTCAATATGTAGACGAAAAGGGTGAACATGGTAAATTACCTCTCCGACGCTCGTTGTCGCTAGTGTCGTTTCTTCCAGGGGGTTCGCTCGCTTTTTCCGTTGTCGATGCTAAGTTTCTTAACGCGTGGGGTCCCATTTGGTGAACTAGCGACTCCCGGGCGGGCGCAGTGGAGATCCCCCTCCCATAGAAAAACATGTGTTTATTGAAAATATCCAGCAATTGAAAGTAAACTACCAATCGCATACAAAATGTAATAGAGGAGCAGGATAGCCAGTTCCAATAGCCACCTGGCGAATGTGCTCAAGTTTTTTTTTAACATGCAAAGCTGTGTCCCCCCTTTTTGGATAACGTACCCTTGCAGCGGCCAAAATACACTGAACACATGTATATTGGATATTAGGCCCCAGTGAGCGTCAGATGTCCTATTAATCGCAGTGTTTCGAAAACCTGGCGTCTTTCTTCAAAAATGTAAGGCCTGCAATCGTAAGCTTTATATATTTGGATTCCACCTGTAAAATATACAAACTATGTGTCAAAAAACGCATCCACACTTCTGCATTAACACACGCCCTGGAGGGCCTCTGATATTTACACGCCCTGGAGGGCCTCTGATATTTACACGCCCTGGAGGGCCTCTGATATTTACACGCCCTGGAGAGGCCTCTGATATTTACACGCCCTGGAGGGCCTCTGATATTTACACGCCCTGGAGGGCCTCTGATATTTACACGCCCTGGAGAGGCCTCTGATATTTACACGCCCTGGAGGGCCTCTGATATTTACACGCCCTGGAGGGCCTCTTATATTTACACGCCCTGGAGGGCCTCTGATATTTACACGCCCTGGAGAGGCCTCTGATATTTACACGCCCTGGAGGGCCTCTGATATGTACACGCCCTAGAGGGCCTCTGATATTTACACGCCCTGGAGGGCCTCTGATATTTACACGCCCTGGAGGGCCTCTGATATTTACACGCCCTGGAGGGCCTCTGATAATTACACGCCCTGGAGGGCCTCTGATATTTACACGCCCTGGAGGGCCTCTGATATTTACACGCCCTGGAGAGCCTCTGATATTTACACGCCCTGGAGGGCCTCTGGTATTTACACGCCCTGGAGGGGCCTCTGATATTTACACGCCCTGGAGGGCCTCTGATATTTACACGCCCTGGAGGGCCTCTGATATTTACACGCCCTGGAGGGCCTCTGATATTTACACGCCCTGGAGGGCCTCTGATATTTACACGCCCTGGAGAGGCCTCTGATATTTACACGCCCTGGAGGGCCTCTGATATTTACACGCCCTGGAGGGCCTCTGATATTTACACGCCCTGGAGAGGCCTCTGATATTTACACGCCCTGGAGGGCCTCTGATATTTACACGCCCTGGAGGGCCTCTGATATTTACACGCCCTGGAGGGCCTCTGATAATTACACGCCCTGGAGGGCGTCTGATATTTACACGCCCTGGAGAGGCCTCTGATATTTACACGCCCTGGAGGGCCTCTGATATTTACACGCCCTGGAGGGCCTCTGATATTTACACGCCCTGGAGGGTCTCTGATATGTACACGCCCTGGAGGGCCTCTGATATTTACACGCCCTGGAGAGGCCTCTGATATTTACACGCCCTGGAGGGCCTCTGATATTTACACGCCCTGGAGGGCTTCTGATATTTACACGCCCTGGAGGGCCTCTGATATTTACACGCCCTGGAGGGCCTCTGATATTTACACGCCCTGGAGGGCCTCTGATAATTACACGCCCTGGAGGGCCTCTGATATTTACACGCCCTGGAGAGGCCTCTGATATTTACACGCCCTGGAGGGCCTCTGATATTTACACGCCCTGGAGGGCCTCTGATATTTACACGCCCTGGAGGGCCTCTGATATTTACACGCCCTGGAGGGCTTCTGATATTTACACGCCCTGGAGGGCCTCTGATATTTACACGCCCTGGAGGGCCTCTGATATTTACACGCCCTGGAGGGCCTCTGATACTTACACGCCCTGGAGGGCCTCTGATATTTACACACCCTGGAGGGCCTCTGATATTTACACGCCCTGGAGGGCCTCTGATATTTACACGCCCTGGAGAGGCCTCTGATATTTACACGCCCTGGAGGGCCTCTGATATTTACACGCCCTGGAGGGCCTCTGATAATTACACGCCCTGGAGGGCCTCTGATATTTACACGCCCTGGAGGGCCTCTGATATTTACACGCCCTGGAGGGCCTCTGATATGTACACGCCCTGGAGGGCCTCTGATATTTACACGCCCTGGAGAGGCCTCTGATATTTACACGCCCTGGAGGGCCTCTGATATTTACACGCCCTGGAGGGCTTCTGATATTTACACGCCCTGGAGGGCCTCTGATATTTACACGCCCTGGAGGGCCTCTGATATTTACACGCCCTGGAGGGCCTCTGATAATTACACGCCCTGGAGGGCCTCTGATATTTACACGCCCTGGAGAGGCCTCTGATATTTACACGCCCTGGAGGGCCTCTGATATTTACACGCCCTGGATCTGATATTTACACGCCCTGGAGGGCCTCTGATATTTACACGCCCTGGAGGGCTTCTGATATTTACACGCCCTGGAGGGCCTCTGATATTTACACGCCCTGGAGGGCCTCTGATATTTACACGCCCTGGAGGGCCTCTGATACTTACACGCCCTGGAGGGCCTCTGATATTTACACACCCTGGAGGGCCTCTGATATTTACACGCCCTGGAGGGCCTCTGATATTTACACGCCCTGGAGAGGCCTCTGATATTTACACGCCCTGGAGGGCCTCTGATATTTACACGCCCTGGAGGGCCTCTGATAATTACACGCCCTGGAGGGCCTCTGATATTTACACGCCCTGGAGGGCCTCTGATATTCACACGCCCTGGAGGGCCTCTGATATTTACACGCCCTGGAGGGCCTCTGATATTTACACGCCCTGGAGGGCCTCTGATATTTACACGCCCTGGAGGGCCTCTGATATTTACACGCCCTGGAGGGCCTCTGATATTTACACGCCCTGGAGGGCCTCTGATATTTACACGCCCTGGAGGGCCTCTGATATTTACACGCCCTGGAGGGCCTCTGATATTTACACGCCATGGAGGGCCTCTGATAATTACACGCCCTGGAGGGCCTCTGATAATTACACGCCCTGGAGGGCCTCTGATATTTACACGCCCTGGATGGCCTCTGATATTTACACGCCCTGGAGAGGCCTCTGATATTTACACGCCCTGGAGGGCCTCTGATATTTATACGCCCTGGAGAGGCCTCTGATATTTACACGCCCTGGAGGGCCTCTGATATTTACACGCCCTGGAGGGCCTCTGATATTTACACGCCCTGGAGGGCCTCTGATATTTACACGCCCTGGAGGGCCTCTGATATTTACACGCCCTGGAGGGCCTCTGATATTTACACGCCCTGGAGGGCCTCTGATATTTACACGCCCTGGAGGGCCTCTGATAATTACAGGCCCTGGAGGGCCTCTGATATTTACACGCCCTGGAGGGCCTCTGATATTTACACGCCCTGGAGGGCCTCTGATATTTACACGCCCTGGAGGGCCTCTGATATTTACACGCCCTGGAGGGCCTCTGATATTTACGCGCCCTGGAGGGCCTCTGATAATTACACGCCCTGGAGGGGGGGGGGCGGATTTCGCCCCCCCTATGATCTCGAAAACCACGCAACGTAGCGACAAGCGAATAAACGACGTTAAATAGCTCGAGACAAGCTCTTTCGAAACTATTTCGTGCATTTTTTTCCTCAGGTCAATATTGAGGTCCCCAGAGGTCATCAAGGGTCATATTTCCAAGTTTTCAAGACTTCGCTTCGAACACCCCCAAATATCTCGGGAACTATGATAGTTAGCAGCAAACGGAAAAAATAGTCGAAAGCCCTTGACAAATGCAATTGACATAGATGTCCTCAGATTTGAGCTCAGGTTAATAGTTTAGGCTCGAGAGGTCATGAAATGTGAAAAGGCGATTTTTTGCAAAACTGTTTTTCGCAAATAACTTTTTTACCTAAAAAAGATAGAGCAATAGTATTTACGCCATCGTGTTTGTCTTGTCAAGGCGCTTCGAATAATATTCATGGTGACCGGGCTAGGTCAACTGAGAAATTTTACCTCGGGTTCAGGTCAAGTGGTGACCCAAGTTGGTCATGTTGTAAATTGGGAGACGTGTCTCGACGAGACAAACACATTGACACCATTTTATATTCTCTATCTTCATTATGTCGATAGTTATTGACAACACAGTGTTGGCGGTCACGACATTGACCTGACCTTACGTCACCGATGTTATAAATCCGAGATGGACAAAGTGTTGGTATCTATGACCTTATGAAATCCTGCAAGATTGAAACCGGTGGGCCTAAAACTGTGGCTGTTGGACTACTGCAAACGTTTTGGAGTTGAGGTCATCACATGACCTGGTCTGGTGACCTGACCTGAGATGACCCGAGGTCAAGAATTTTACATATGTGGGAAGTTCATTGCTGAACAGGTGTTAAAAAAACAGCGGTGCTGCGCGTCGCCGTTTTTGCGCTATCCTCGAAAAACCGGAGGGGGGGGGGGAGATTTCTTCCCCCCTCCTGGGCGCGTGGTAAAACACATCTCTTTTTTCACATTGGACTGAACAAAAGGCGACAGTCTTATGGTTCAGTGTCTCACCTCAGCCATGTTACATTTTGGAACAGTTTAAAACTTGTACATTGAAGAGTTTTTATTTTCGCGAAAAAAATAATGTATGCAAATTTCCGTACCTTTTAAGTTACATGCAAACAGAGACTATTACATAAACGTAGCTGATCGTCGTTGATCAATTGACCTGCCCTCTGAAGGTATATCGCCACCCTCGGAAGGAATTATGCCGCCCTCGGAAGGCATTATCCCGCCTTCGGAAGGCATCATGTCGCCTTCAGAGCGCATTATGCCGCCCTCGGAAAGCATCGGAAAGCATATTTGACCCGTTTAATTTACATATTGGCGCCTCTCTGGCCCATGCCGCCCCTGTCACCGAAGAAATATGCCGCTCTCGGGCCAGCGGCCCCTAGCCTAAGGAAATCCTGGATCCGCCCCTACCTCAAGTAGGTATGTCGAAGATCGAGATTATTAGAAACAGTATTTTATTACTTAACATGGCTTTATTTTCGGCTCTAGTACTAAATTTGGGTGTTTTGGGCTACTTAAAGCCTAAATACAACATTTTAACACGCGCCCTCGGCCCTGAAGGGGGAGGCGAAATCCGCCCACCCTTCCGGTTTTTCGAGGATAGCGCAAAAACGGCAGCGCCGACGTTTTTTTGCGTACCTGTTTGGAAATTAATTACCCACATTATGCAAAATTATTTACCTCAGGTCATCTCAGGTCAGGTCACCAGATCAGGTCACGTGATGACCTCACCTCCACTCCAAAACTTTGCAGTAGTACCGCAGCCACAGTTTTAGGACGATCTGTTTCAAACTCGCAGGATTCCATAAGGTCAGGAATACCTACAATTTGTTTATCTCGGATTTCTAATATCGGTTACCTAAGGTCGGGTCAATTTCGTGACCGCCAACACGGTTTTGTCAATTGTCAATAACTATCGACATAATGAAGATAGAGAAAAGAAAACGGTACCAATGTGTTTGTCTCGTCGAGACACATCTCCCAATACATAACATAACTTACTTGGGTCACCACTTGACCTTGACCTGAAGTCAAATGTCTCAGTTGACCTAACATGGTCAACATTAATATGAGTCAAAGTGCCGTAACGAGACAGACACGATGGCGCAACACGTATTACTTTATCTTTATTAGGTAAAAAGTTATTTGCGAAAAACTCTTTAGCCCAAAAATAACTTTTTTGACATTTGTTGACCTCTGGAGCCTAAACTATTGACCTGAGCTCAAATCTGAGAACATCAATTGTGACTACATTTTGCAAGAGCTTTATATTGTTTTTTTTTTTGTTTGTTCCTAGCTATCATAGTTCTCGAGATATTTGGGAGTGTTCGAAACGAAGTCCTAAAACTGGAAAATCTGACCTTTGATGACTTCTAGTGACCTCAATATTGACCTGACCTAAAGAAGACAGATATATTTTCGATAGATCTTGTCTCGAGCTATCTCACGCCGTTTACGGCTTGTGGCTACGTTGCGTGGTTTTAGAGATCATAGGGAGAGGGGCGAAATCCGCCCCCCCCCCCCCTCCAGGGCGTGTAATTATCAGAGGCTCTCCAGGGCGCGTGGTAACATTTAACAACCCATAATAGTGCAGATATTGGTTATACAAATATAATTAAACAATTCAAAAGATCGATTTAATACCAGGAAAAGTGTAAATTTAAAATGTAACTAATTTCAAAAGCAAGGTTTTTGGCTAATGTCAGCCAAGTTTAGCCAAGATCAAGAACACCTCGATCTAGCGGTTGATGGAGTTCCAAAGACATCTATTGACCGAACGTCGAACTAGGCTCGTGTCGTTAGTTCGCCAAATGGGACACCATGGTTACGGTTTGGTTCGCTTGTATTTGCGTTCTTCCTCGGGCTTCCTTGCGCTGGCTTTTTTTACCTCCGGCTCCGTTCCTTGCCTTTTCCCGCGATGGGGAAAAAACGCCGGAAGGGTGACTCCTCAGATACTGACTCGGAATCGAGCATGGCGGACTCTCCTGATCTCCCTATGGACTCGGACTCCACGGCTACTGACCCTCACTCGTCCGTGCCCCCTGCCCCGGCTCTGACCCTCGCTCGTTCCAGGCCTCCGCCCCCGGTACCGACCCTGGCTCGTCCTCTGACCACGCACGGAATGTTGACCTTGGCTCGCCCTTGACCACGTCTCAGACTGCTGAACCGTACCTGGAATCATCTGGCTATTTTCTGATGATTAATCCTGCGGACAGTAACGTTTCTTCAGTGGCGGTTCTTCCATTGAGGCAGATGAGGCAGTGCCTTACCTAAATTAGCCTAACATATAAAATATAATTTTATTTTCCCTAAATATTCAATAATATTAGTAGGATTATAAGAAATGAAATATTTAATAGACAAAATAATTTTATAAACTGTTAAAACGCGTCTCATTTTCATATTATTCCTAAATGTTTGTTGGTATCGATAGGCGCAAATCAGCCTAGCCATTGCAATTTAGCATTGTAAAAACTTGGGCTGTGAAGACACTGCCTCACAGCCCAAACGCGTGTTTCGCCCAGATCTTTGGCGGTATCTCAGCGTAACAGCAAGCACTGAGTTTTCGCCGGGCGCTTCCGTTCCGGAGAAATTAGATGCGGCGTCAACGCGGCAGCAGCAAAGGAAGGACCTTTGTGACAGGCGCCGTGCCCGTGATTACAATGTTTCGGGATATTTTGAATGTGGATCTTTTTCTAATGATTTAATACATTTTTTAAATCTCCTTTTAATGACAGATATCATGAACGTATGTAATAGTTACATATTGCTGCAAGGAGATCGGCGGGCCCTCCAGACTTGGATTACAAATAGCAATAAGACATTATATTTCGATGCATTTTTCTTAGCCGTGTTTTTTGCATATTACTAATAATTTTATGTGTAGGCTCTGAACCCTATTCTTAACATGCAGTCACACGATTCTTGTCAACCGGCAGAATGAAGAGTCAAATTGAAAGCCTTACGTGCCGCATGCCTTACCTGATACGTCCGTTTGTAGCGGTGAAGTATTAACCGTGGTAATCTGCATATATTTGCCAACCTACTAAAAAAAATCACGAAACAGCACCCCCTCCCCTTACTGCCTCACCTACGTTTGACCCCTAGCGCCGCCACTGCGTTTCTTTCCGGAAAACCAACGTGTTTTGGCCCACTAAATAGCTCAAAGACATCTGTGGCTCATCCTCTCTCCATTTCGAAACCCCGGCCAACGGCTCGCTCATTGTCAAGACGGAAACTCGCGCCCAAACCAAAAAGCTGATACAGTGCACCAAATTATGTGAGAAGGCGTAAAACCTACGTGCATAAATGTCGACTTTACTCTAATGGAACTTTCGAGGGCTCATTTCCAAATGGAGTGAAATGAACCACTTCTTTTCCGTGCTTGCGCCGATTGTAATTGCTTTAACTGAAACAAGGTTTTTGCCTACTGATAAGCAGTAAAAGTTCAAACTTTTCAACTAGGTACGCCCTTTACCGCCACGATGGAACTTTCGGGCATCGCAGACAAGGTGTCGCGCTTTACATAAATTACAAACTCACGCACAGCGAAATCGATATGCTAACAGATTTGCAAGCTGTTGCATGCACTATTTACTTAAACGGTAATAGCATCGATGTCTGTGGTATATATTTCTTCACACAGCAACACAGATGAACATGCCTACTTACGTTTCGAACTTACTCAAACGTTTGTGAATATTATAAAACAAGTGAAATAGAATGTCCTCGGGAAAACCCACCTGGATATCCTCAACATCTACCGGCCGCCCATCCGACCGGGCGCGGCCGATGAGCGTCACAACTTCGACCCAGACACACTCCCAGACGACGCGCAAACCATCATCATTGGTGACCTGAATGCCCACCACCCACTCTGGGACACGGGCGCGATGCGGCGGATGACGTCGGGGAGCGGCTGGCGGCATGGCTGGACCGGATTGGCTGGAGCTCACTCAACAGTGGCGAACCGACCCACACCTGCTACCGCTCCGGGGGTCACTCCGCCCCGGACCTCGCCGTCTGCAGCGCCGCCATCGCCCCCAGGGTGTCGTGGAGCCTCGGCCAGGACCATGGCAGTGACCACCTGCCGATGCTGCTGGAGATCCGTGGAACGGAGCACCGCGCCCAGTTAGTTAGAAAGGCCAGATGGTCTTTCGCCAAGGCTGACTGGCTGGCTTTCCAGGACGCCTGCGAGGCTGCCTTTCCGGAGGCGGAGCCTACGCGGTCGTCCCGCAAGAGCTGGCCACTCACTTCACTGACGCCATTCGGCGAGCCAGTGTCGCTCACGTCCCCTGCGGTGCGAGAAAGGACACCAAGCCGTGGGTGCTGGACCCGTCCCTGCGGGAGGCCGTGAGGGAGCGGAGGGAGGCGCGCCGCCAGCTGCGTGCAGACGCCCCCGGCAGCAGAGAGCGCTGGGTGGCTGCGAAGCAGCGTGCTGCGGAACTCGAGCGGAGCACCTCCCAGGTACACTTCCACAGATTCGTGGAGGAGGAGCTGAACAAGCCGTCGAGACTGGGCAGGACTACCAGGATCTTGAAGAAATGGGAGGGGGCAGATGACCACAGGGCCGGTGAGGCCATGGTGGCGGAGGACGGCCGGCTGCTTGTCTCGGACCTTGACAAGGCTGACGCCTTCAACCAGATCTACGCGCATGTCGCCCGGCAGGTACACGTGCCAGGGGTGGACCGGACAACCAAGCGTAACTGGCGGACCCCGCCCACCGCCGGTGTCGCGACTGCGGCGAAGAGCGTCAGGGTTGTTGTGCCCCCTTCAACGAGGACGAGCTAAGCCGACAGCTACAACGTTGTAGCCCCAAGAAAGCGCCGGGCCCGGACGGGGTGTGCACCGAACACCTCAGACACCTGGGTCCCAGGGCCCGCGCGGCTCATCTCCGTACCATCAACGCCTCCTGGCGGTCGGGGAAAGTCCCCAAGGAGTGGAGGCGGGCCGCCATCGTTCCAATCCCCAAGGCGGGGAAGGATAAGAAGAAGGTGGCCAGCTACCGCCCTATCGCCCCCACTAGTCACGTCGCCAAGCTTATGGAGCGCATGGTTTTGGCCAGGCTGACTCACATCGTGTGCGAGAAGAGGCTGATCCCGCCGGAGCAGGTCGGCTTCCGCGAGGGACGGTCGGTAGGACAGTATCGGCCGTCTCGTCCAGACTGTCCAGGACGGCTGGAACCTACCTAAGACCCGACGCGCAGACCCCCCGGAGGGCACGACTGCCCATAAGTACGCCCTGGTCGCCTTCGACTTTGCGCGGGCGTACGATACGGTCGACCATCGTCTCCTTAGACTGCGACGTCTGGAGCTGGGCATCCCGCTGCACTTCGTTACCTGGATCTGGTAGTTTCTGCGCGACAGAAGAGCCTACGTGGAACTCAACGGCACCAAGAGCGGTGATCGGATCTACCGGGCGGGCCTACCACAGGGTAGTGTCCTGGCACCGACCCTGTTTGTGTTTTGGGCGGCGCCGCTCTCCGCCGAGCTCCAGGCCGGTCCGGGCACGACGGCCTTCCTCTACGCTGATGACACGGCAGTGCTTTGGGGGGGGGGGAGGGGGGTCACACCTTGGAGATGGCCAGGCGCAGGGCTCAGGTAGCGGCGGACGTCCTGGTCAGATGGGCACACCTGAACAAGATGAACGTCGCGGGTGAGAAGACCCAGCTGCTGGTGCTGTCCCAATGGGCCAAGGACGCCAAGACACTCTCATTAAGGAAATGAAGGGTCATGAAACAGCCCAAAAAGGTGTGACCACGAGGAGGAAGAGACATTGCGAGCCACGCCCCTGTGCGTATTACGCCTGCCGACACGGTCTGCTGCACCGACGGGTGATGGGGAAAGGGTGTGGAGTTTAATGATAATTCAACTAAGAGGAGACCATTTTAACAAGAGATAGCGAAGGTCTCAGATGTATAGACCGGGTTCGGTGAGAATAGTTAGTTCGAAAGGAGAAAGTTGTGTTTCTAGGATAATGGGAGTTAGATGATGATGATATTGTTTGTTTGCAAGAGGGTCCATTCCGCGATGCCAAGAAGTGAGTTGGATCGAGCGCAGTAAGTCGCGAAATACTGGCGGGTTCTCGGAAGAGCCCGGTAACGCCAGGTTCTGGGAAACCAGGAGGGCCAGAATGGCATCCGCCTCAGATAAATCCCGTAGGAGGAGTCAGGGTGCTGAGGTGGTGACGTGTGCGGGCCAGAATGGCCACCCGCCTCAGATAAATGCCGTAGGAGGAGTCAGGGTGTTGAGGTGGCGACGTGTGCGGGCCAGAATGGCATCCGCCTCAGATAAATGCCGTAGGAGGAGTCAGGGTGCTGAGGTGGTGGCGACGTGTGCGGGCCGGAATGGCCGTCCGCCTCAGTTAAATGCCGTAGGAGCACGGTAGATAAAATACTAGGTAGCGCAGAGAATTTCCTTCAACAAAAAAATTCCATGGGTTCACGTTCCGCCAACCGATTTGTAATATTTGTATTAAATGACTACTGTACAGATTTTCATGAAACTTCGTGACAAGCTTTATTTTGAGCTTTCATATAAAAAAACATAAAAAAACAAACACCATATTTGAGTCAGTACCTGCTTTTTGAAATAAAATTATACACCGGTTTCAAAGTCAGAAACAACTCAGAAAGCTGATAAATTACAATAACTGTATACAATTTCATGGACATAATTGAGCTTAGAATTTCACACTGATGCGGTAAATGTCATTCTTTTATATATATAAAAATAATCCACTATAGTGAATAAATTCGGGTTCAGATCAAGGAATTGTTGAGGTTGAACCACTATTGCACAAAACAAATCATGCTCATCCAATAACTGGACCTTGGTATGGTGATATGAGGCCAGTTTTGAAAATCTCATTTCAATTTCGATAAAACTAGACCATTCACATGACTGAAACCATAGCGGAAATTGTGTAAATTCCTTCTCATGGTACTCATTACGCATGAAAATCCGGTAAAAAATAATAAGAACTTAATTATTGGTAACAGTAGGTCTTCGTAAGTTAAAAAAGTGATACTATCATAATCAGTGTTTTAAAAGCTTTGAAATACTACTAACTGATTTTTAAAAAGCATCCACCAAATATGCATAAATACGTTCAAAGACATTTGAACATTAAGCGCACAAATTAAACCGTACGTGCCGCTGCCTTTCGGCACCATTTCCACTCGCGCCGCCATTGTATTAAATGATTACTGATAGATCGTCGGTTGATAATACTGTGGGCTGAGCTACGCGTTTCTAGTGCTTTTGTAGCAACTGTGGTTTTTACCGCGTGCTCACGTTTTGTGTGCATTTCAAGGCATTTTTGTCTAGTATCCATCCGCGCAGATTCCATAGCTGAAGTAGTCCTCTTAAAGGAAATAGTTCACCTTCAACATGGGATTTTGAACTGAAATAGCAGTTGTGTAGCCCGTGTTGAGAAATCCTTATCTGCAACTTCTCTTGGCTGAAAAGACTCTCCAGCCGAAGATATTTTACTTTTTGACGAAGGAATGCGGCGCATATATGATATACCGTACCGTCTGAGAGTGCCAGCACGGCATGGAGCATGCGCAGACCAATAACGCACACCATAACATTAATAATTTACGACCTTCTGTCCTGAATTGGCGCGATGTAGGCCCATTTTTGAAAAGAAAAAAAGAAACTGTATTAAAAAATATAGTACAATCGTGTTCTGAAAATTTTCCGAAGGTGAACTATTTCCTTTAAAGGATAATGGTGCGTAAATGCTGTGCCTGCCACGCCACGCCAGTATTGCCGCTGGTGTAGTAGAAAAGGTAAATCATTTGCGCTGTATTCAAAGCTCGGCCGTGCCGAAGTATGTTCTGGCAGTCTTGAACCTCCAACCGCGCACGCTGCATACGCAGCAGGCGACAGCCCGCCCGCTCCACTAGCTGTGGCGGGGGCCGGTGTTGGACGGCCGCTGTGCACCCCGAGGTGCTGGATCGGGACCGGCCGACTCTTCAGTGCCCTGCGGCCCGTACCGCTCCACTGGCTGTGGCGGGAGCCGGTGGCGGACGGCCGCTGTGCACACCGAGGTGCTGGACCGGCCGACTCTGAGTGCTGACTGCCCTGCGGCCCGTACCGCTCCACTTGCTGTGGCGGGAGCCGGTGTTGGACGGCCGCTGTGCACGCCGAGGTGCTGGACCGGGACCGGCCGACTCTTCAGTGCTGCTTTGCTGAGTGCTGACTGCCCTGCGGCCTGTACTGCTCCACTGGCTGTGGCGGGAGGAGGCGGACGTGCCGGAGCACATACTGCTACGATGTCCGTCCCTCACTGGCGCCCGCCAGCGGCTGTCTGACAGTATCTACATGAACCCAACGCAGCTGCGGGACGCTTCGTTAGGTGAGTACTAGGTGATGGAGTTGGAGCGGTGCTCCGCCATAGGACGCTTACATAATTCGTGCCATACTACAGATATGGCTTGGCAGTGACGAGCACCGCACACCGCACATTTTGGTGCGACTGCATGGTGATATAAATTGCTATTCTGCTATGCTTCTGATGCAGCAGCTGCATCTGAGAATCATTTTCTCAACGACAATCTGCTTTTTGCACCGAATGAATCTGGAAAGTCAGTGGCGTTGTTTTTGAAATTCAGCTTATCACTAACACTTTCGGGGAAAATCCAGGACGTGTCTGATGTCCCTATCAGTATAGTCTTCTGATCCATGCATAATTTCTGCCGCCAGACCCCAGACCTGCTGCTGTTCCGGTCAGTGGAAGCCCAGTGTGGCCTGGAGCAGTCGACAGAGCCGGTGGCAGATGTCGACAGAGCCGGCGGCAGAATGGGTCGACAGGGCCGGCGGCAGAACATGTCGACAGAGCCGGTGGCAGAATGTGTCGACAGGGCCGGCGGCAGGATGTGTGGATGGAGCCAACGGCAGATGTCGACAGAGCCGGCGGCAGAATGTGTGGACAGGGCCGGCGGCAGAATGTGTCGACAGCTGGCGGCAGCATGTGTAGATGGAGCTGGCGGCAGAATGTGTGGATAGAGCCGGCGGCAGAATGTGTCGACAGAGCTGGCGGCAGAATGTGTCGACAGACCCGGCGGCAGAACATGTCGACAGGACCGGCGGCAGAATGTGTCGACAGGGCCGGCGGCAGAATGTGTTGACATAACCGGAGGCAGAACATGTCGACAGAGCAGGCGGCAGAATGTGTCGACAGGGCCGGCGGCAGAATGTGTCGACACGGCCGGCGGCAGAATGTGTCGACAGAGCCGGCGGAAGAATTTGTCGACAGGGCCGGAGGCAGAATGTGTCGACAGAGCTGGCGGCAGCGTGTGTGGATGGAGCCGGCGGCAGAATGTGTGGATAGAGCCGGCGGCAGAATGTGTCGACAGAGCTGGCGGCAGAATGTGTCGACAGGGCCGGCGGCAGAATGTGTGGATGGAGCCAAGGCCCTATATCCGCGTCCCGACGGGCACTCTGTGCCCCAGCACGAGGGCGGAGCTCTGCGGTCTACGGTCAGCTCTGCTGACTGCGACGGAGCTCGTGGCCAACACCCGATCGCTGGTGGTCTGCACCGACTCCCAGGCGGCGCTTCGACTGCTGGAGGGAGGCCCGGCCGCGCAGGGATCGGCCCACGGAGCGGACATCTGGACCTCCCTGATGACCCTGCGTAGCAGCGGCCGGACCGGCGCGCAGCTGAGGGACTCAGCTGCGCGCCGGCCACTGGGGACGCGCCGTATCGTATCTCCATCGGATCGGATATCGGATCGGATCGGATAGCGATTGTGTCAGTTGTCCCCTCCCCTTGTTTTCCATCTTGACTCGGGGCTTAATAGCCACTACTTTATTGGACAACCCCACGACCGTGAATATACGAATATACGTATGTTTTCTGATTGCTTGTTGAAAATGTTGAATATTGAAGATTTCTTGTCGAATCTGGTTTGTACTGTGAAAGAGACATCATGAGATGACGCGTTGAGTTTATCGTCCCCTGATACTTCTTAATATATGAACTTGGCATAGATGATTGTTTTCATGCCGCTGGCTAACGAATTCAGTAAAAGTGCTGGCGAATTTTAAAGTTCACAAGTCCATTGTGGGCTATCATGGGAAGACGAAGACGGTTGTTACGGTCCGAGGTGCAGGAGTGTCGTCACAAAGTCTGAAGGGGGGGGGGGGGGGAGGTGGTTGCCCCTCAATCCCATAATGCTAATGTGAAAATCCTAATAATCTCCGGGGCATGGGTGGAGAATCGTTTCAAAAGTTGGTGTGGCCGGCGCACTGGCGGATCCAGCCTCTCTCCGTGGGGGAGGGAAGGGGGGCATCTTTTTGTGGCAAAAAGGTACCCTCATTTTTTTTATCTGCGGATTTGGGCCGGTCACCTTATTTTGGTATTCGAGCTTAAGAAATTCACTTCAAATTTGCGAAAATGTATCGTGTTAATTTTGTTTCCGGAAAAAATCATTTATTTTCATTTTTGGGGTCAAAACACATAATCTTGAAAATCAGAGATAACCATTTTGAAGAGAATGTCATTTATTTTCTTTTTACATTTTTTTGCAATTTTCTACAAACCTCTATTTTCTACGATTGTTCAAACATTTATCGTTTTTCCACAAAAGAAATGGCATGGCATGGCGTCATTAAACGTCATTATCTCCCACAAAAACTGCATAAATGTCATTGGAATTTGTTGCAAGGACGTAGAATGGATGCAGCACGAGGTACTGCAAGTTTAACGTTGATATCTATCATAGTTTTCAAGTTATTGAAAAAAATCCGGGAGGGAGGGCAGATTCTGCCCCCCCCCCCCACCCACCAGCGGGGCGCGGGTTAAGTGTCACCGGGTAAGCGTGTTAAGGGTTAAGTGAATTTGTGCTTGAATTGCATCAGGTGCGTTGTTTTGTCTATCATTGAAATAAAGGGATACACACAAACTTCCAATTCAATCACTCGAGAAAACAACTTCCGTTTTCATGAAGTTTCATGGTTTGTTTTTCATTGTTTTTCACATTCAGTGCAGGGAACGCGCGAGGGGAGGGGGGGGGGGGGGTATACTGGTATTTAATGCCCCTCCCAGATTCCTGTGGGAGGGGGGAGGAATTTGCCCGATGTCTCCCCCCCCTGGATCCACCAGTGCCAGCAATGATCGCCAAGTAGAGCCTCTGTCAAACACTTAATGGAATTATTCACTTTCCCATTTTTAAAATTTGCATAAGTAATTGCGAAAGTTGTGTCATGCCGCGAAGCGGTGCGAAATTTTCTGGTTTTCGACTGTGTATAGCTGGATTTTGACTGCTGCAAAGACAATTTTACGATTGTACGATACATTGGGAACGCGCGTGGGGGGGGGGGGGGGCATACTTGTATTTAATGCCCCTCCTAGATTCCTGTGTGTGTGTGTGGGGGGGGGGGGGGGGGGGTGGATTTGCCCCTGATGCCCCCCCCCCCTGGATCCGCCAGTGGGCCGGCGGCTGCTGGCCTCCAACCGGCTGCCGGCAGTGACGTCATACGGCGGTCCGCCGAGTTCAAGGTCAAATGGCTCGTGTCCTTACCTGGTTATAGAACCTTGGTTTTTACCACGTTCATATAATAGTTTTTACTTTGGAAACACTTTGGAATGAGAAACTTGATGATTTTTCGGTTTTCCTTTATTCCCCGCACAAATTCTCGCCTTTGTTTTCTCCAAAAAAACTATTTCTATAGTACTTGATAGCATTAGAATGCACTTCTCTTGACGCAAGAAAGACGAAATATTGCATTGCTATTGGTACGTGTAAACCACTACATCTAAGATTGGAGGGACTAAGATGCACACAAATATGCATTATTTTATATTAGATGTCAAAATGTATGTATTATTGTAAACTTTATGGGTAACTTATGAACTTAGGGGATATTTATGTAATGCTTCGCTTGAATATTATTGTTTTATTTATCAATTTGAGGCTTTGGGAAATACTTTGTGCCTAATATAAATTGATACCTTGGTATATGAGTATGAGTTTGAAGGCTTCTTGAATGAAACTGATACTATTGTTGGGATGGTAGATACATTTTGTTACTAGCTGTGAATTTTTAATTCGATTTGTTATGTTCTGTGATCTATTTCTGTATTTAGGAAATCCCTTTGTCGTCATGTGCTTTGTTGCTTGATATTGTTTTGCCAGGCTTGTATTAAGTTACTTGTTCCATTTTTAGTGTGCAAGACTAACTCCCAATATTGAATTGCAATTTTAATATAAGTACTTACCTTAAGGTGTCAATATACATTTTACCTATAACAATGTGTGTTTAATTGTTTGCTAAATTTGGTTGCCAGGCTTGCATTAGGCTATTTTTTACATTTTTTCCCAATAACTCATAGAATGTCACATTCAAAAGTAAAAATCAAGTCAGGAAGTTGGTGTGGCACTGCCACACCAACTTTTAAGATGGTGTGGCCATGGCCATACCTGCCATACCGCATTCTCCGCCCATGCTCCGGGGGAAGATCCTGGGGGCCCGGACCCCGTGACGGCGCCTTTGCTGCCCGGTTTGCATTATGGCAGCTGCGTCGGTGGCTCCGGACAATCAGGGCCATAGGCGACTAACGAGTGTCTAACTCACGAGTCAGGAACCAACGTTTCCAGGATGAACAATATTGGGTCAGGCACTTTATTTGGTATTATGATTGAGTAATGCAAAATTGTATTTGTGGCAATATCCCTTCTTATGCTGGGTAGAACCGTTAACTTTGACCTAGACTGACGTTAACTTTGACATCGTTCCGCCCCGCACTGCCTGGCAGTCACCAACGGTTGCGTTTTACCCACGGGACAAACTGCAAATTATCGAAACTCGCGCATTAGTCAACCAAAGTTTGTCTTCTTAGCGAAGTCTAGTTAATGATGCATCATTTGCTATCTATCTATTCACATAGCTGGGCAGAGTTTCCTGTTCACTTTGGGTTCGGCGTCTCTAGCTTTTGCCAGATTTAAAGGTATTCTCATGCTGAAAGGGGGATTTTTCCGTAATGGACCCAAAGTTGGAAAAATCGGCTATGGAACCACATCTACGTTTTTTTTTGGAAAAGTTGCAGCAATATACCTTTGCTATTTTTTGCTAAGCGCTTTTGTGGTGAACAAGTGTCCAGTCGAAGTTAAAATAATGATTCCACTACCAAAGGCAGCCATTATAGGCAAGTTATATTTTAGAAGTGGCGGCTCTACTACGAAGTTTTTGTTTAAACAACGACCATGTTCACAACTAATAATTCACACATGTGGCGGACGCACGTGCAGGACAAATGTACACCCCTGGAGTAAATCAAACGACGTTATATGTTGCATGAAAAGGATCCAACTAAACATCATGCCATGTCCCTCTGGAAGATATCGGCCACTTCTAACAATGTCGATAAGGAAAGTCAATGAGTCGATGAACCCAAAAATAGAATGGTGTTGCTTATTGCCATAAATTACAATACAAATAATAATAAATCTGGCGATTTAATTGCTATTATGCAGTGCATGCCAACCTTATATATTGCAGTTAAAACCTTATATCTATTTGATAACTTCATTTTAATTTAGTAGACTTTACTTTCATCTTGTCGTCAATGGTTTTTGGAATGAGAGGAAAAATACTGAAGCAGCACCATTTATCTGGAGTCAGTAGAGGTCCAATTACCGTAGTTTATAGCCGATGTTCATTGGAATATCATCAGAAGCGTCCACCAATCAGCGACGACCAGCCCCCGTCGCTGATTGGTCAACGCTCACAATCGCACTGTACGCATATCGGATAGAACACTCCATTCTAGTCAGCTGACGGTGCGTGACTGCTCACAAAGCTGACTGCACCCCCGTGCGTAGGAGTCAGGGTGCTGAGGTGGCGACATGTGCGGGCCAGAATGGCCATTCGCCTCAGATAAATGCCGTAGGAGGAGTCAGGGTGCTGAGGTGGCGACGTGTGTGGGCCGGAATGGCCATCCGCCGCATATAAATGCCGTAGGAGGAGTCAGGATGCTGAGGTGGCGACGTGTGCTGGCCAGAATGGCCATTCGCCTCAGATAAATGCCGTAGGAGGAGTCAGGGTGCTGAGGTGGCGACTTGTGCGGGCCGGAATGGCCATCCGCCTCAGATGAACGCCGTAGGAGGAGTCAGGGTGCTGAGGTGGCGACGTGGGTGGGCCGGAATGGCCATCCGCCTCAGATAAATGCAGTAGGAGGAGTCAGGGTGCTGAGGTGGCGTGGATTGGCGATTGGAGCACCACGGGGCGCAGTAAGTCGTGGATCCCAACAGAAGCGAGCGGCAGGAATGGACCCAGGAGGAAAAGGACATGTGTGAGGCTATTTCAAATGTGAGCCTGGATTAAATAGAAGGTGTAAGAGTTACGAATCCCTAAGCATTGATCCCATCAGAAGTCCCGTAAAATTCCAAGTGAAATACGGACTATGTAACCACCTGGACCCGACCATGCAGCGACCTATATTGTCGCTGGTGATTGACCTGCCTACAAAATAAAAATGTACGTGCGGGTCCAGTTCGATTCTGCATTTGCAACCAAAAAATTGAGTAATATCTCGAAAACACGGGGATATAACATTCTGAAAATGCCATATTTCGATTCCTGATCTCAAGAAAACCCCGTGAGCAAAATTTCAAAAATGTTGCAAATTGTTGAAAATTGTTGCAAGCAGCTCGAATTGTTGCAGATTAAGCCAAAGAGCCTCAAAATTTATGTCATTCCATTCAGCGGCCCAAAATTAACCAGAGAAAGAGTTTTAAAAAAAAAATCGGAAAAATGTTGCATGTTGCAAGAAATTGCAGAAGACTGAGAAGCCGCAACCCGTTACACTATCAAACACTCTTCGTAAATTGTTTGCACCTCTGGTCACCGCCCGATCAGCCGGCCGACCGCTGCCGCCGCAGGCCAGGCACGTGAAACCACTACAAAAACACTTCACACTCACATACACACAGCCAAAGATTGTCCATGTTTATCAAGAGCAAAACCAACCACTGCGTGCATATGTTCGTTGTAAAAAGGCACTGGTGAATTTCAGTCCCCATCCAAGTCGGAATGGAAGTAGCTTAGTCAGTGGTTTGGTTTGATTAGGATAAGACCGTATCGGTCCGCTCGGACCATGGCGCAGCAATGGGATGAAGGAGAAGGGGTAAAGTGGGACAAAATGGAACGCCGACCGGGCAACCGTCCATGTTTATGTGAAGCAGATGTCCATGCGTTCGTCCATTTCCTGTGAAGCTGCAGGGAGGGCCCAAGCCATGAAAACGGCCACCACTCTCGGGGAGGGGGTGAGCGGCCGCGTCGGCCGTCGGCCACCAGTCACTGGTTAACTCCAACAATGGACATGGCAAGAGGATGGAGGACCGGATGTCGGGAGGACAAAAGGGGATTTGCAGCTTTTAGTTTGTACTGGCAGACGGCAGTGATAACGCAACTTTTCCGTGCATCTCAACATCTCAGTGCACAAGCCTGGGTCTGTTTGACATGTCCATGGCTTTGACATTCACCATCATTACCTCTTCGTCACTCACTCTAAAACACATGGCCGCTGTGTCTCTGGTGCAGGGGTGTATGTTCTTATTCAGTTGGCGGGCTTCAGCCCCCCCTTCCAACTGGGGCGGTCCGAGAATGGGGGGGGGGGGGTGCTAAAATTTCGCTCCACTTCAGCAGCGAAAAGTTGTTGACCGGGGGGGGGGGGGTGGAGTCGGATCGTCAACGCAAAAAATCATTGGGCGCGGGGGGGGGGGGGGGGGGGGGGGGGTGCCGGGTTCTCAAAGAGAAAGTCATTGAACGGGTTTGTTTTCTTCTTCCTAATTATCACTTCTTACAGCCAATGCAGGAATACGCGGGGCGGGAGAAATATCCTTGTATTGAATGCCCGCCATGCTCCTGTGAAGGAGGGGGGATTTTTCCCTAATGCCCCCATGTAGAGGATGTCGGGTTATCAAAGAGAAAGTCATTGACCGGGTTTGTTTTCTTCTTCCTAATTATCACTTCTTACAGCCAATGCAGAAACACACGGGGCGGGGGAAATATCCTTGTATTGAATGCCCGCCATGCTCCTGTAGGGGAGGGGGAATTTGTCCCTATTGCCCCCACTCCTCTGGATTCGCCAGTGGTAAAAAACAGACAAACCCAATTTTACCTCTTATGTCGCTTTCAAACATTTTTTT
Source organism: Chirona hameri (assembly GCA_036785665.1). Taxonomy (NCBI): domain Eukaryota; kingdom Metazoa; phylum Arthropoda; class Thecostraca; order Balanomorpha; family Balanidae; genus Chirona; species Chirona hameri. The sequence goes on along the minus strand of JAXIVJ010010758.1, from coordinate 16,252 downwards.
TTTGTAGCTGAGTTCATGCTGAGTCTAGTTGGAAATGCTAAAAATTGTGAGACCTCCACTTATAGCACCCATAAAGTGCACCGGGATAAGTGCCTAAGCATGGTGCAAAATGGGTGTCAGATTTAAAATTGGTACCTGAAATTACTTGACTCTGGATATGACCTGAGGCCAAAGTAACCATCCCAAGCTATAGTAATTTAAAATAAGCTTGATAATGAAAAATATTAACTTTACCTACAAATTCCCAAAGTGTGAATTTTATTTGGCTACATGTTTACAGGGGAAAGAAAAACAACGATACCCAAGTCCCAGTCACAATTCCTCAAATACTGTCGAAATGCGTTCCACGCACGCTATTCAGCGCTATAAACTTTGGCGCCAAAACACGACGTTTTTGAACTTACGTTGGTTGCAGGAATCGCTCCAGATCGAAAATAGCGCCAGACCCGCCACGCATATTTGGAAATGTCGAATATAAAGTCAAGGCCCACCATACTTAGGGACAGTGGCGTACCGAGTATCAACTATCAGGTCATGCAGGTCATGACCTGGTCCTTTGGACCCGAAGCGCCAATGCAAAGCTGGCGCCCCTCCGATCAGTCACGACGCTCCTCTGGCTAGTGACGGCGCCACTCCGGCCAGTGACGGCATTATTGTGGCCAGTGACGGTGCTTCCGGCCAGTGAGGGCGTCTCCTGCCATAGACGGCGACTCTCCGGCCCGTGACAGCGCCCCTCCAGCCAGTGACCACGCCCCTCCGGCGAGTGACGGCGCCTGTCCGGCTAGTGACGGCGCCCCTCCGACTAGTGACTGCCCCTCTTTGGCGAGTGACGGTGCCCCTCCGGCCAGTGACTCTCCTTCCGCACAGTGCGGAAGGAGGGCACCCCCCCCCCTGCAAAATTTCGCCAATATTGGTGGCGGCCCTGTCGATCGGGTGGCGCCCCTCTAAGGCAATGACCTGGTCCTTTGTGAATTTCTGCGTACACCACTACTTAGGGAGTCATAAGTCAGTCAACGCTCAAGATATTACTTTGACATTTGGTTTGGGCATCGTCCATACTTGGTTCTTCAATATATATTCCGCCCTTTTGATATGATTTGATATTTTAAATGATTTTATGAAGAAAAACAAATTGGAGAAAAAAATCCACCAAATCAAAATTTCCAAACATGTTCAAAAACCGGAATATATATATATTGGTGAACGAAGAATAGACAATACCCACACCGAATTTCAAAGCAATATCTTTAGTTTTGGAAGACTTATGGCTACTTAAGTATGATGTTTCTGTATTTTGTATTCGACATTTCCAAATATGCACGCATCACTTTCCCTCCTGCTACCAAAATGCTTCAAAATAGAGGAAACACGAACCAGGAAAAAAGTAACGTTTTTTTTGTCGCGAAAGGTTATTTTTCGCAGTCATTTCCCATTTTTCATCGCCAGTTTCAGCGGATTTTGAAGGTGGCTAATTTATATTGCCGCCGCTGTCGTACGTGGGATGGGGGGCTTTTGCCCCTGCCGCCCCCTGGATACACCAGTGGTCAGACGCGCCACTTTCTATATCCCTACTGCTACCAAAATGCTACCAAATAGAAGAAACACGAACGAAGCAAAAACATATTTATTTATTTCGCAAGAAGTTTTTTCTCTCTCGCAGGCAGCACCTATTTTTCATCGCCAGTGTCAGCGTTCTTTTGGGGGGGAGGGGCTAATTCATATTGCCGCCCCTGTTGATCTTGGAATGGTGGGCTTTTGCCTCTGCCGCCCCCTGCCTGGATACGCCAGTGATACAAGAAAATTCACTCACGCGCCCCTCTGCCACCGATCAGGCAGCAGGAGACCAAAGGCTGTGCCGCTGCGTGGAAAAAATATAACCTACGTTGGTTGTGAATCACTCCAAAATAGCGTCAGACGTCCCACTTTACCTAGCCCTACTGCTAACAAAATGCTACAAAATAGAGGAAACACGAACGAGGCAAAGAAAAAACAATACTTCTTTCGCAAGAAGTTATTTTTTTCGCAGGTACCCATTTTTTCATCGCCAGTTTCAGCGGATTTGGGGGACTAGTTTCTATTGCCGCCCCTGTCGAGCTTGGGATGGGGGGGGGCTTTAGCCCCTGCCGCCCCCTCCCCCTGGATCCACCAGTGGAAGTGAGTCAAATCCGGGGAGAAATCTGCATTTTGTGGATTTTGATGGTACTTTAAGCGATTTTTTCCCAGCTCAGCCCCCCCCCCCCCCAACTTGTCTGGAGACCTACACCCCTGCTATGGTGTCTCAGTGTCTGGTGCAGGCGACAGCAGGTTTTTACAGTAGCAAAAGCGTCTCTCATCAAAGTAGTGAATCAGACAGTCGCTCTGTCCTCGGTAGAGATTCAGCCGGGAAACGTCCATGACGGCCAGCTTGTGCCCGGGTCTGCAGCGGCTCGCCAGCTGGTCCGCTCCGTGTGCCCGCAGCGCACTCTCCTGCTCCGAGGCGCTGACCATGGCTGGCACGCCCTCGTAACACCGCACAGTGGCCTCGAACTCGGCCAGGCCTGGCTGGGTCACAAGACGAAGCGAGAGCTCGTCGAACGCATTCAGACGGTAGCTGGTGTCCTTCACCTTTCCACCTGTCTCCGAGAGGGTGTGGAACGCGGCCGTGACGTGGTCGAGACGTAACTCGGCGCACAGGGGACGAACGTGGCGCAGCAGCACTTCGTTGATATGGCGCACGGCGGCGTCGGCGGCGCGGGCGATGACTGCGTCATCACGCGACAGTGGCCGCCGCGCGCGGCAGACGCACCAGTGCGGCGCGATGCCGGCGTCATCACAGGACCTCTCCTGTGGTACTGGCCGGAAGAGACTCACTCCTGGTTTTCGGAGGGGAGGAAGGTCAGCCTCTGCCGCGCCGGCGTCAAGCAGCAGGTCTCGCAGCGTCGCGTGGACGTCGAAGAAGGTGGTGAGCCTTCGGGAGTTGACGCACAGGTTGGCTACGCGGTCTGGGTGTCGCGCCGAGTACCACGGCGGGAGAAGAACGTAGAAAAACGGCAGGCGCGACTCATAACCGCCCAACTCTGTTCGCATGATGGGGCCGAAGCGCATACCGTGGTCGCTGAACAAGAACAGGATGGACGAGTTGAAGCGCTCCGAGCTGCGATACGTCTGCAGAAACTGCTGCAGGCGCGGTTCCAGCGTTTTGATGTAGGAGAGTGGTCCCTTGTGAGTGTTACTCCAGACGAGAGCGAACTGTGGCGAGGGATCCGGCTGAGCGATCATGTCCTCGAGCCACTGTAGCTGCAGGTCCAGGTAATGCCGCCCGTTGATGCAGATATCTCCGCCGCGCGCGACGAACTCGGAACTTTCGATGGCGCGGTACAGAAGTCTGGCGTAGTGGTCAGTCGGAGTCACAAAGAAGCCCTTCTTGTTGAAGTTGAATGTGGACGCCACAGGCTCGTCCTCCGTGTACATGGTTTCGTAGCCCAGCGCCGAGAACTGCTTCCACACCAGAGGCACGCGGTCGAAAGGCGTGTCCGAATGAGACTGGTTCAGTTGTTCCACCGGCACACCGGTGAGCAGAGCTATCATGTTCGGAAACGTGTTGACACCTACTTTGGTCAGACCCAGCATGGGAATGGCTTTGAAGTCGCTCTCGAGGAGTTTCTGTATTTCTGGCATGTATCGCTTGAAGTTGAGCGTTGACACTAAGTCAAGGCCGACCATGTAGACGTTGAGATTGTCTTCTCGTTTGACGTTGAGTTTGTCTTCTCGTTTGACGTTGGTTTCTAGTGGTTTAACGGAACGATTCGCCTTTGGAACGATGAACGCCCGGAAATCCTCATACAGTGTTACGTGTCGTGTTTCGCTACAAAAGCACACCACCTGAATGAACTCTTGGCTGACGTTGAGCGATTCTCTGCCCGCAAAGCAGACAGTTTCGGTGCCGAACTGGTATGCGTCGTCTGAGTGTCCCTCCTTGGCGCGTGACACGCCCCGGTAGCAGCACTCTGGCTGACAGCCTGACTTCAGCAGGTCAGCGCGGACGTCCATGGTCAGCTGCAGGCCGGTCTGTGCTAACGTCACCGGGTGGCCCTGTCCGCAACCTTCGAACAGGTCCTTCTTCAGCAGGTTCATGACGGTGTCGTCCCAGGGACTGAAGTCAGGCAGAAGGCACGAGCTGGAGTTGACAATCAGCCCGGTCACCCGCGGCCGCTCGAGTATCAGATCAAAGCCTAAGAGCTGTAATATTAGCTCAAATTCGGACTGGTAACGCAGTAGTAAACCACAAGTAGTTGCTATTATTAGCAAGATACTAACGCGGTAAAATGTGTTCGGGCGGCGCATGTTACTTGTTTTGTTTAAGTACGAGCGCCTCGTTGGTGTTGAATTATTTCTCAGGTGGATGTGTTCTTGACGGCTGGTCCCTGAAAAGTAAAATTAAGATACGTTAGGATAGGAAATCATGACGACTTCTTTGAATTGACGAATATATATGTTTGGTTTGAACGATAGCTATGCGATCCTGTTGATGTGGACCGGTTTTATTGAGCTGCTGTATTGTAAATGTCGTATTGTATTTATCGTACTTTGTGGCACTTGGTGCTTTAGGGTGCATATAGAAGCGTTCAAAGTTGTAGCATTCAATGCTTGTACCATCCAAAACAGCACCATCCAACACTTGCGACATCCAAATGTCGCCCGGGTAGGGGACATCGTCATCATCCAAGCTAGCAGCAGCCAAAATCGTGGTATCCAGCAAAATCCAAAGTAGTGGCAGCTAAGCTTGCGACCTCCAAAAATAGGACACCGAGGACATCTACCTTCCGGGAACTATTGGTTTAAATATCGCCCGGTGGATGTCTCACCATAGCCGGTGGTGCGACAAAACGTTAATTGAGTGACGTCACTCGGACACAGTGGAGTGGTGTACAGTGGAACCCGGCAGTGTCAGTGCCGCCGCCGCCGCACGCGGGCTCTGCCGCCCGCCCGGCTGCGCCGGGCTGTGCGCGCTGGCGGTAGTCTTGCCTGCTGGCGGGAGAAATGTTCGCTTCTGCTGGGTCATGGGAACCATAGGAGCCCGTTTATTTCCTTCGTGTTTTAGCTGGGTATGCATTGATCTGGGTATGATTTTTTCCTTATTGATTAATATAGTTTTCTGCAATCGGAATGGGCTTATCTAAGAGCAAATTTTTCAAATTTTCCAAGAAAATTTCCTTCGAAACCATAAATTAAATGCAAAGGTAATAAAAACCTTGCATAAGCTTGTCTACCTCGTCCTACTAGATTATCGACCAGTCTGTGTATAAATCTATTACGTCCTGCAGTAGAAAATTCCTTGTAAGGTAAACGAATCAACTAGGAAATCGAAAAAAGCACATTTTTTAAGCGCAATGACTTCATAAAATAAATATGACTGCAATACCAATTATTATTTTAGGCTCGTAGTAGCTTGCCACATAGGTGTTCAATTATTATATCGAAAATAATGTTTCTACCACTTCTCCAGACCAAATCTTTGGCGGTATCTCAGCGTAACAACTAACAGCACGAACCAAGATCGAGTTGAGTTTTCGCCGGGCGCTTCCGTTCCGGAGAAATTCGATGCGGCGTCAACGCGGCAGCAGCAAAGGACCTTTGTGACAGGCGCAGTGATGAAAATGTTTCGGGATATTTTGAATGTGGGATCTTTTTCTATTAATCACAAAAAATTAATGGTAAATATCATTAAATTATGTAATAGGGACATATTACTGCAAGGAGATCGGCGGGCCGTCCAGACTTATATTACAAATAGGACATTATAATTCGATGTATTTTTCTTAGCCGTGTTCTTCGCAATAAATGATTTTATGTGTAGTCTCCGATTGCAGTCGCACAATTATTGACAACCTGCAGAATTAAGCGTCAAATCGAAAGCCTTACGTGCACATCTCCGTGATATTTCTTGCCTATTTTCAAATCAATTCCAAGCGGATGACAGCATATACACAGACTGTTTGTAGGGGTGAAATATTTATTAATCGTGTGATCTGCATATATTTGAAAAACTACTTTTAAAAAAATCACGAAACAGTGCACCCCCTTTTGACTGCCTCACCTACGTTTGACCCCTGGCGCCGCCACTGCTGCTTTGCCTACCTAGTCTCAAGGGCCCAGCGCCGCCCCTGCCCGTCCATGAAGATACTAGGAATGGTTTTTTACAATAAATTATCCTGGGAGGAGCATATATCAAATGTTGTCAAAAAGTGCGACTCCATTATCAGGGGTGGTAAAAGTGCTTTGAGTGGCCCGACCAAAAGTGGCACATACAAAAATGACCCCAGCACAGCTGGATTTTTTTTTTTTACTTCGCATGAATACCCTAACACCTGGCTGCATGCTCACATCATCCCTATATTTTAACCAGCGCCGTGCCGGGGGGAGGGAGGGGGGGGGGGGGGGGGTTGGACACCACGCTCAGATTTTTCGCAGATAGCGGAAAAACGGCGACGCGCAGCGCCGCCATGTTTGGCACAGCTGTTTGTACATCAATTGTCCACATTATGTAAAGAAAAATCATCGGGTCATCTTAGGTCAGGTCACCAGACCAGGTCACGTGACCCCACCTCCCAAAAAAACGTGTGGTCACAGTCACAGTTTTGGGATGATCGGTCTTACACTTACAGGATTTCATAAGGTCACATATATATATATACAATTCGTTTATCTTGGATTTTTAATATCAGCAACTTAAGGTCGGGTTAACTTCGTGACCTCCACATTATAAGTCTAAGGGGAAATATTAAAATGCTTCCTTTTCCAAGGAGACGCCAGAGAGCAGTCTAATTACTTCTGGATCATGTTATTATAGGAAATTATTGATGAGCTAGGTACCATTTTTGTTTAGTGACCACTACAGAGTCAGCCGAGGTCATCCGAGGTCACCAACAGTTGTATGTCAATGACTCTCGACATAATGACGATAGAGAAGTGAAACTGACACCAATGCGTTTATCTCGTCGCGGCACGCCTTCCCATATGCACATGACCTACTTGGGTCACCACCACTTGACCTTGACCTAAGTTCACATTTGTAAGTTGACCTGACCTGATCAACACTAATGAGTCGAAGCGTCTTGACAAGACAGGCACGATGGCGTCAAAATTATTGTCTTGTCATTATTAGGTAAAAAGCTATTCGTGATAACTTTTGAATCACCTTTTTGACATTTGATGAGTTCTGGAGCCTAAACTATTGACCTGAGCTCAAATTCGAGGACACCTTAGCGATTGCATTTTGCAAGATATTTGCATTGTTTGTTTTTTTCGTTTGTTCCTAGCTACCGGCACGTAGCCAGGATTTCGTCCAGGGGGGCGGGGGGCGGCGCCTCGAAAGGGCCCCTCCCGAACGTTGAAAGGGCCAAACAAAACGGATGTAAAGGCGCGTTCCAAGGATGGAAATCCAGTATGACAGGTATGGCATGGGCCATACCAACTTTTAGGGGCTGGGGTTAGCAAACTGCCATATCAACTTTGGAACCAGCGACACCAATTTGGAATTAGCTATACCAACTTGGAATATTTTTTAAGCTCAAGACATGGAACTCTTAAACAAATTGCGCCGGAGAACGGCGCGAAAATTTTAAGTCTTATGCCCTGGATATGCTTTCTCATCAATGCGTCGCATTGCGTATGGTTCAGACCTCTAAAAATGTTATATTGTGCGTTTAAAAGTGCGGTAAAAAGTGCTTAAATGAACTATTTTGTCCAATTATATAGAAAAGTAGCAACATAACACATAAATGCGCCGAGAAACGGGCCGATTTTGTTTTCTAACCCGCATATAATTGAATTTGTAGTTACATTGCGCCGTAGTTTTGATTTTATTCCCTGGACAACTGCATTCTTACTGTTGAAAGGCCCAGGGTCCCTTCATATCGTCTAGGTTCCCTCCGACCTTTTCTACGCCCTTCCGACCTGTTCAGGGACTCATCTGGGATCCGCGAAAAGACATGATGTGGAGTGCGTGATATAGATTAAATACAAAGAGGGCTTACTCTAGAAGACAGATTGAAATCGGATCTTTCGAGTAAATTGTAACACCCTGACGAAGGGTGTTACAATATATCTGAAAGCTCCGCTTTTAATATTTTATTGTGGAGTAAGTCCTCTTTGTATTTAATCTTCATCTGGGATCTGTACTTGCTTTTGTCCCTTCCGGTCTGACTAGGGACTCCTCTGACCTTCCAATAAGCCCCTCTTGTGTGTCAAGAGGCCCATTCAGCCTGTGCAGAGGTCCTTCCGACCTGGCCAGGGACTGCACTGGCTGATTTGTCGCCCTGCCGACATGCTCAGGGGCCCCTCCGACCTGCCCAGGGGCCCTCCAGTTTGGCTAGGGGCCAATTCGTCATGTTCAGAGACCTTTCTTACCCGCCCAGGGATCCTTTCGGTCTGGTCAGGGCCCCTCCGATCTGCACAGGGGTGCTTTGAACTTTCCAGGAGCCCTCTAGTCTCCCCAGGGGCCCTCTAGCCTTCTAAGGGGCCCTTCCAACCTGGCAAGGGACTGCGCTGACTGCTTTGTCGCCTTGCAACATGCTCTGAGGGCCCTCCGACCTGCCCTGGGGCCCATCCGTGCTGACTAGGGGCCCATTCGGCATGTTCAGGGGCCCTTCTGACCCACCTAGGGGCCTTTTAGGCCTGGTCAGGGGCGCCTCTGACATGCACAGGGGCTCTTTAACTTCCCATGGGCCCTCTGGTCTGTCCAGAAGCCCTCCAACCTGCTCAGGGGCCCTTATGACCTGATAAGGGACTGCGCTGGCCTCTGTGTCGCCCTTCCGACATGCTCAGGGCCTCTCGACCTGCTCAGGGGCCCCTCTGTGCTGGCTAGGGTGCCCATTCGACGTGTTCAGGGGCCCTCTGACCCGCTCAGGGGCCCTTTCGGTCTGGCCAGGGGCCCCTCTGACATGCATAGGGCTCTTTTGAACTTCCAAGGGGCCCTCTGGTCTTTCAGAGAGGGCCCTGGTGGCCCTTAAGTGCTATAAACTCTCTAAAGACCACGCTTCGCGTGGTTAAGAGCCCATGGTTTCTGGAGCGAAGTTCTAAAACTTGAAAATCTGACCTTTGATGACCTCTGGTGACCTCAATATTGACTTTCGGAAACAAAATATCTCAAATATTTGAAGAACCTTCGAATGTGCTTATGAGAGCTTTTGAACGATTTTCCGCGTCTTTCAAGCCCTTTTAGTTTTCGAGTTAGAGGGTGGGTCCCCAAACAGTAAAATCCACTGTCCTGACAGTGGAACGCCATTGGAAATGCACCAGTACCCCTTACACATAGGGAGCCATCACTCAGTCAAAAATAGAGATATTGCTTTGAAATTTTGTTTGAGTATTATCCATACTCAGTTCTCTCACATTTATTCCGTTTTTTTTAACATCTTTGAAAATTTTGATTTTGTGGTGATTTTTCCAAAAACAATCAGTTTGTGTTCATTTTAGGGATCAAAAACCCAACATTTTGAAAATCCAAGATTGCCATTTTAAAGAAAATGACATTTTATATCTTTTCTGAATTGCGTTTGCAATTTCTTTAAAAACTCTGTTTTCTACGATTTGTCAAACATTTATCGTTTTTCCAACAACATGACGTAATCAAAACGTCATTATTTTCCAACATTCTCAATAAATTTCAACGCAATTTTTACAGCGTCCGTATAACTGTTGTAAAAACAGCTGCTGCAAATTTCAGCAAGATGCACCGCATATGTAAAAAGTTATGCAAGAAAAACCTCTGGCGGGTCGTTTTAGGACTTAGGGGTTTAGGTAGGGCGTGGGTTAAGTCTATTTATGATCACGCCATTCTGTACACCAACCAACAATATCTGCTGTAATGCCCAATGTGCGACGGTCGCTAGTATTGCATTAGTAACTAGGCCCGAGTCTCCCCCACCCCCCATGCTGAGCTGAGACCCCAATGGTGCTCCGGCCCCCCAATGTTTTCCAAAAATTTGGCCCCTCCAAAATTTCAAGGACCACCCGTACAGATTGTTCTCTTTTGATTTTTGCGTATTGCCTCATATCAAGATGTGATTCCATCTTAGAAGTATACGAGCATTGCGATTCCATCTGCGACTGCTTTTCGATTATGATATAATGGGGTCGTTAGTATTGCAAACAACATGATTCATATGAGAAATTCTTTTTTGGTTGTGTTCATATACATATACATACATATACTCGACCTTGAACCTTGACCCAGAAGCAGCAGCCTTCAGCAGCTCCGCGTTTTCCCGTATCTGGGAGCAGTTATTTACTCTTTATTTAATTGTGAGCCCAAGGCCGCAAGATGGAGACGTGAAACACCCGGATAGAACAAAAAACAGGTATTTATCTTTGCTTTTTAAGGATATTTTGGTAAATTTTCGAATATTCCTGCCGTCAATCACAAACAGCTTTCTTACGCGGAACGTGACTGTGGTACGGAGAGTCTCCAACGTTGCCAAAAAAACTGCTTGCCAAAGTACTCCAACCAAGAGCAATCCTGAAGCCTGAATCCTGAATGATATATCGATGAAGACTGAAGCCGGATTGATATATCGATGTTGATGAATATATATTTAAATAATTAAAACTTTCGCGTACAAAACTTTCGCGTACAAAAGCAACTGTGAAGTATCTAATACCTAAGTGAAGACACGTGGTTCCATTTCAAGAGCAACTCAAATTTAAATCCGGGATGGAAAATGCCAAAGTTGAAGCCGAAACGATTTACGAACCACGAAGGCATCGTCACTCATCCTCACCATCCTAATTTGTTTACTTAATTGTATTTTTAAGTTATCACGGCTTGTTGAGCTTGGCGCCTGTGGCTGACGAGAACCGAGCCGTGATTTCTTACTATTGTCATATGTTTATAATTTCGGCCTGATATTTTAACTACTGTTCTGTCTTTAATATTGTCGCTCATTCTGTTATGTCGTAGGATCATTTTTAAGTTTGAATTTATATTATATCACTCATTGCGACAGCACTGTAATAGCCACAATGATGTGGAAGTTGCTGCAAGTGAAATATACATTGATTTGGCGTTTGATGCTTGCTCGAAGATTCGCTGTCTGCCTCAATCCGTAAATGTGTCTCTTTGAACGTTTTTATCCCTTTACTTGCTGTAACATATATGTCAGCATGTTTGCATTACTGTTGATAACCAGTGGCCGCAAATAGACAACATATTTCCTTGTGATTTCGAAATAAGAGAGCTTTTTACTCACTTCGACGTTCGTGGCGAGGCGAGACGTGATTGGCGCAAGTTTTTAGTCCAGTCGCCTGCAATTGTCAAGTGGAAGAAGTAACTGCCCATTACACCACCCTGAAGTATCAAATATGCTTTGCTATGAGCCGCGCAGATGAGCTAAGTAAGTGACCAACTTCCACTCTATTGTTATTAAAAAAAACTTGTGTTTTCATCGATAATTGAACCGAAATTTGAATTGCACGGCAAATCTTGGCAATTTTTTCCCAAGAACGTGACGTTGTGACCTGGCCACTCTCAAGCGAAGACCTACAAAAGACTGAAGGATATTGGGCTAGGCCGTTCAATAGAGATTCTATGGGAAAACACGGTCTCCTCTGGATCCGGATAATATGCATTTGAAATTTGAAGGCCAGCAACTTTGCAACACATGATTCTCTTCTTTAACTGGTTCATTAATATGGGCACCCAAAACTGGAGGTAACAAGAAACGCAAGCGCGCGAAAACGCCCCCCGCCCAGGAATCGCACTCGCTCAGCTGTCAGGCATGCAAGAGCCAAAGCTCAAGGAAAGCTGCCATCACTTGCAGCCTCTGCGGCCAGCGATGGCACACCTCCTGTGCCAAGCTGACGATCGCCCAGGCCCGGGCTCTCTCCGTGTGGCACTGCCAGCAGTGCCTCGGCCGGCCGGCTGCTACACCGGAGCCACCCACCCAGGCGTCAGAGGCCCCGACCTGTGGGATCGCCGCAGGTTTGGCCAAGCTCCGAGCCAGCACCAAGGTGATTGGCCGGATTCCCAAGGCGGCGCGGCCTATGTCTCTATGTCAACGTTAGGCTGACTCTATGTCAACGTTAATAGACGAAGCCATGAGCAGTCCCATCTCATCATCAGCGTTGTGGAATTTATTTTCCTTTGCTTTTGTCGCTCTACGAGTACCAGATTCGCCCAAAAGCGGCGAGCGGCGTGTGACGCTGGCCACACACATACGACGTCAGGTCGCTGGATTGGACTCCGCTGCTCCTCACCCGGCAACGGTACAGCGGAGTGCCCCCGCCAGCACTCGTCGAACCCTGACTCCCTCGCACGCCGCATTCGCGCCAAGTGTGCAGACGCGCTGTGTATCCGCGCTGGCCTCCGCCTTCTAACATCCAGTGACACCTTCGTCGACCCCACCGATGACGTTATCAACGCCTTACGTCAGAAGCACCCACCTGCACCAACCAATCTGAGTCCACCGCCGCCTCCCGCGGCCTCAGACCCTCATCCACTGACTGTCACAGACGAGCAAGTCCATGGTGTCATCTTCACAATGCCACCAGGTTCGTCTGCTGGCCTCGATGGCATCCGACCACTACATCTACGCCAGCTGCTCTCCCGAGAGGCTGCCGAGTCAGGCCGCCGCCTTCTCACCTCGCTGACAGCCCTGACCAACCTGGTGCTGAGTGGCCACGTGCCTGAGTGCGGACGCGACGCTCTGTTCGGAGCGTCTCTCTGCGCTTTGAGGAAGAAAGACGGTGGCTTGCGCCCGATAGCCGTGGGGAGCGTGTATCGCCGTCTGCCCGGACGCGTCGGCGCGAGACACATCGCAACCGTCCTGGGTCCAGAGTTACGCCCCACCCAACTCGGAGTAGGCACTCCACTGGGCTGTGAAGCAGCTGTGCACGCCACTCGTGAATTCATCGAGTCCAAAGCTCCCGACTCCAGCGTTCCGCGCGTCCTTGTCAAAATTTATGTCAGAAACGCCTTCAACACCGTGCAACGAGACGTTATCTTGAGCCAGCTACAAGAACGTTGCCCCGAAATTTATCCAATGGCGCACCACGCCTACAGTCTACCCACACCCCTCTACATCGATGATCAGGTGATCCCCTCCGCCAGCAGGGTACAGCAGGGCGATCCACTCGGGCCTGCCGCCTTCTCCCTGGCGGTCGACTCGTGCGCCAGAGCTCTAAGGCCACCTTTAAACGTCTGGTACCTGGACGACGCTACAATCGCCGGTCCAGTAGATGTCGTGGTAGCCGACCTCCGCTCACTCGCCACGGCACTCCCCAGGCTCGGTCTTCAGCTCAATCCTACTAAATGCGAGGTCTCTTTCCTGGACGCCGCCCCCCAGGCAACCCACGATGCTATGGTAGAGGTTATCCGAAGTGCATTGCCAGAGATAGTCGAAACCCCTCTGAACAAACTCACGCTGCTGGAATCTCCTCTACGTGACGACAGCCTGGCCGCTGCCGTCGACAGTGCAGCTGACATTATCAGACGTCTCTGCAGCCGCCTCATACAGCTGGACCGCCACACAGCAATCTTCTTTCTAGTCCACTACGTATCGGCGCCTCGCCTCTTTACCTGTTGAGGTCAGCACCACTCTACAAAGTGTCGGACACACTTAAGAAGATTGACGAGCTGGTGCGAGAAACTTTAGTGAAGATTTCCAATGTCGCTGTCAGCGGACTGTCGTGGGAACAAGCAAAGCTGCCGATCAGACTGGGAGGCCTCGGGGTACGTTCCGTCGATAGCCTAGCCCTTCCCTGCTTCATAGCATCCATGAATGCGTCTCTTCCTCTGATAGGCATCATATCAACCGGACTGCTTCCATCCACCGGCGTGCCGGCCTCCCTGAAAGCAGCAGTGCAGTTATTCGCAGCGATGCCTGGCATCAAGGACCTGCCAGATACTTCTTGTGTCAACAGGCAGCGCGCATGGGACACGCTGGCCGCCAAAGCGTCTCGAGACCGGCTGCTCGACACAGCCAACCAAATTCATCGCGCGCGGCTGCTAGCCGCCAGCCAGCCCCACACGGCCGCCTGGCTACAGGCCGTTCCCGTCCCTAACCTCGGTCTTCACCTGGACGAGGAGTCGGTGCGGGTGGCGGTGGCACTCCGTCTTGGAGCCGCTGCCTATGCAGAACACGCATGTCGGCTTGCGGGCGGAAGGTCGATACGCTTGGTCACCACGGTCTGTCTTGTCCGAAGAGCGCCGGCCGCCTTCCACGGCACGCTCACTTAAACGAAGTGGTAAGGCGCGGGTTACTGAGCGCCAGCATCCCCGCTATCCTCGAACCCGTCGGCCTTGACCGAGGGGATGGCAAGCGCCCATGATGGTCTTACACTCTTCCCCTACAGTGCCTAATCTGGGACGCCACCTGCACCGACACTTTTGCTGACAGTGCCATCATCCAGGCCGCGCTCGAACCCGGAGCCGCCGCCAGTGCTGCATAAGCAAGGAAGGTCCGACGCTACGCCAGCCTGGGGTCCCGCTACAAGCTCGTACCGATCGCGGTTGAAACATCGGGAGTACTTGGACCCGCCACCTCCGGCTTCATCAAGGACCTGGGCCGGCTGTTAACCGCCCACACTGGTGATCGAAGGGAGACTGAGTAGCTTCTACAGCGTCTGTCCATCGCCGTCGTGCGTGGTAATGCGGCCTCAGTTCTCGCCACCGCCGCCACCTCTCGTGCAGGGACCACAAAAGGCCAGCCAAGGAACGAAGTCAAGGATGATGCCACTCACCCGACGACACCACCGTCTTCAACTACCAGCCAGGTCTCAGTCGAACGGGCGGCCCAGGAAGTCATAACTGACGAGTTCCAACCTCGTGGCCTTGTCAACCTCGGCAACACATGCTACATGAATGCCGTCTTACAGGCCCTCTTCTTCTCGGACCAGCTGCGCAGTGAGGTGTTGGCGGCGCAGCCGTCGCCCTCCCTATCCCACCTGGCCGCTCTGCAGCGCGTTTTTCCCTTCCTTTCTTTCTCCGAGCGACCCACATACAGCCCGGCCGAGTTCCAGCGGGCCACTCAACCGCCCTGGTTCAAACGCGGCTGCCAGCAGGACTGCTCTGAGTTCACGAGATACCTGTTGGGTGCCATGCACGAGGAGGAGCGTGTCCCCGCGTCACCAGCTATGCCGTCTTCACCGACCGCCGTCCCGCTGCCGTCCCCCTCTGCCGCCGCGCTCCGCGCCAGGGACGACACGAGTGCGCCGTGTCCGACGGTAGACAACTTTCCGGGGCCCCGACGCCAGCACCAGGGTTGTGCTCGACTCAGATTTTTAGACTGACTCGACGCTGACTCATTTACGAAGGGACTCTGACTCAACTCTGACTCAAGCGGGGAAATTATTTTGTTTAGTCGACTCAGCTTTGACTCATTTGCTTTTACCCCTGACTCAACTCTGACTCAAGCGAGGGGGACATTTTTTTTAGTCGACTCAACTTTGACTCATTTGCTTTTACCCCTGACTCAACTCTGACTCAAGCGTGATTTTGTTTTTGTTTAGTCGACTCAACTTTGACTCATGTGTAAATTTCTGGAGTCGTCTCATTTTTGACCTCAAGTTCAACTAGCTTAACGACTTTGATTCAAATGTATTTGACTTGCAAAAACTGATTATAATATTATATAATTTATGTAAACACTTTTATTTTGATTTACTCTGGATCAAGGCACATGAATGAATATTGCATTCTCATAAATATCTACTGCATCCAGCTGCATTGTAAGCTATATTCAAATATATATGTTCTTAATAACAATAAGAAGAAGAAGAAGAAGAAGAAGAAGAAGAAGAAGAAGAAGAAGAAGAAGAAGAAGAAGAAGAAGAAGAAGAAGAAGAAGAAGAAGAAGAAGAAGAAGAAGAAGAAGAAGAAGAAGAAGAAGAAGAAGAAGAAGAAGAAGAAGAAGAAGAAGAAGAAGAAGAAGAAGAAGAAGAAGAAGAAGAAGAAGAAGAAGAAGAAGAAGAAGAAGAAGAAGAAGAAGAAGAAGAAGAAGAAGAAGAAGAAGAAGAAGAAGAAGAAGAAGAAGAAGAAGAAGAAGAAGAAGAAGAAGAAGAAGAAGAAGAAGAAGAAGAAGAAGAAGAAGAAGAAGAAGAATCATTATTATTTCGCACTAGCACAGGTACGCATCTTTACTTTACCACTATTGTTAACTGCTATGGAGTTTAATGGTCCTATATGATAGGATGCAAATATGAAATAAGTGAGGCTTATTTGAAGTTGGTGCTTGAGCTGGACTGAAAAGTAAAACAGGTGTTAATTAAAATTGAG
>JAXIVJ010010757.1:0-46010 GCA_036785665.1 Chirona hameri | reverse complement strand
CTCTCGGACGTCGCAGGCCCTTCATCCTGCTACTATCGGTCGGCATCGTGATGGGTCAGTAGACCAGGCGCTACCGGAGATATTTGGTTGAAGGAGAGGATGTGGTATGTGCGATATGTTTTGTATTCACTGTATTGCTCTGTTCTTTGTTATAAATATTTGTAGTGCATTCTTTTTTAGTGTATTTACCGGTGATTTTGGATTAAGAAGTGATGCTTTGTATTTTTCGCTGGCGGATGTCTGTTCTTCAGCTGCATTACCGTGTTAAGAATATATTTAAATGCATACAATCTCCGGCAGTTGCTCGCGCATTTAAACCATTATGTTACAGTCTGTTGTGATATATGGACCCATTTCCTGGCCGACATTTCTCTCTCCGCTCAGGTCTGATTCTGGTTCCGAACGGTAGTCTGATCGGTCGTGCTCTGGGAGACGAGTACCCGCCTCCACCATCGGCCAGTAACCTGTCTGTCGCACCGGAGACCACCGCAGCCCCCCTGCCGACCGAGCCCACCAACCTGACCTACCCTATGCTCGAGGCTGACGCAGCCAACTCATCCGAAGTGTACCACTCCCATCCCTGGGGCATCTTCTTCACCATCGTGGGTACCGTGCTGCTTGACTTCGACTCGGATGCGTGCCAGAGTCCTGCGCGTGCGTTCCTGCTGGATATCACCCTGCCAGGTGGGTAGCTCATGTCATATTTATTATTTTGATACGTGCGTTTGTTTGGCATTGTTGTGCCAAGTGGCCAATGCCTTTCAGATTACGACATGCGCTTTTGCTGGATAACATTATGCCAGGCGGGCGGGCACGTTTTAAATTTCAACCCCTGTTTTCTAGTATATTGTTGTGCCGTGTGGACGGCTTTCGCGTGGCGTTAGCGAACTAGCCTAAGTCGAAGTCCTTTCATCGATTTTCGCCCATCATTAAATGACGAGTTTGGGAAATCTTGTGAAAATGATGCACTGACCAGGTGACTGACAATCGGTGGACATTCGTTGCTCCACCCTACGAGGGAAGCGGTGAGAAAGGTCCTGCCATGAAGGTAGCTACTACCCCAGACTTGGCTCAAAAACCGCCACCTGGTGCCTGGTCACGGGCGGCCAACTACCCTTTTCAGGCTTAACGTGTTCGTGATATCTAGGATCGACAGTCGGAAAGAGAAAAAAAAATGTTGTTGCGCGTGCCACAGAGCTCAGTGAACTATGTTAAAAAGCTTGCAGCCCACCATTAATGTTCAGTGATGGTGACGCTTCGACGTTTTCGTGCGTGTTTTATAAGATAACAAAAACCGGGCTTTGGCTGCGCTCCATTTTCTACTTGACTTCCATTATGGTTTTGAAGTTGCTGAAAGGACTCGCATATGCATATGCAGGGCAGGACAATGTATGCCGGAGTTTTGCACTAACAAAGGTGAAATATTTGAACAAATGTATGTATCGCGTAACACTGACAAAGGATGATAAAGATATGCCTGCAAATTTAATTTCTCCAACGAGGCAGTCACAAATATATAACCACCTAGCTACCGCCCTGGAAATATTACTTCGCAGAACATCGCTTATTTAAAATCTGTCGCTGTTGTACAGCATGTCATTTGTATTTCGTGGTGTTATTACTGAGTTCGGGGTCAGATGACGAAAGTGACACCTTTCTCACTGCTGTGCAACATTTTCTTAAATATCTGCCAAATTCGTACGGGAGGCGTTCGCTCCCGTACCTGTGAAAGATGAAAGGCCCAGACTGGGGAACTCCTAACATAATTTAAAATAACGTGGATTACCGCTCAGGCGTTCCGACTAACCAGGTTAGCGCAGACGCGAGCTATCCGCCTTCTAGGGTCAACAGCTCCAGTCAGGGAAATTTGAAATAGAACTTCATCTAGCCGGATATGTTAAATTCGCAGTATTACTCATCTGAATTTGGCAACTTGGGCGTGACAATGCTTCAGGCAGTATTCACATAATTGTGTACTTTTCATCATTCCATACAAGAGAAACAGCAAATGTTCTTAATTATTTTATACCACAAAGTGTTTGAAATGCTTTACTGAATATATGATATAATCTCACCACACTAATTGCACTTAAGTATAAGAAGCATCCAGGAGCCCGGGGACGATTTTAAAGTTGGGGGTGAAACATTTTTTTTTCTCTTCTCATCTTGGTGCACCTTTTCGTTCTAAAATTTTCCTCATTGAAAATCCCAAAACACGGTTCGAAAGGTCATCCAAAATCAGTGTGGAACTATTTCAACATTTTTTGGTTCAGGTCAATATTGAGGTCACCAGAGGTCATCAAAGGTCAGATTTTCCAGTTTTAGGACATCTGTCCAGAAACCCCCAAATATCTCGGGAACTATGATAGTTAGTAACAAACGGAAAAAGCAATCGAAAGATTATGAAATATTAAATGACAAAAATGTCATCAAATTTTATCTCAAGTCAATAGTTTAGGTTCCAGAGGTCATCAAAGGTCAAAAGGGCTATTTTTTGGCAAAACGTTTTTCAAAAATAACTTTTTACCCTAATAAAGATACGGCAATGATGTTGACGCCATCGTGTTAGTCTCGTCAAGGCGCTTCAAATCACATTCATTTGAAACCAGTTTAGATCAACTTAGAAATTTGACCTCAGTTAAAGGTCAAGTGGCGACCCAAGTAGGTCATGTTGCATATAAGGAGACGTATCTCGACGAGACAAACACATTGATGCCAGTTCCACTTCTTTATCTTCATTCTATCAAGTTATTGACACAAAAAGTGTTGGTGACCTCAGTTGACCTCGGCTGACCCTGTAGGGGTCACTGAACAAAAATTAAACCTGGATCATCAATAATAACCTATTATAACATGATCCAGAAGTAATTGGACTGATATACGTAATTGAAAACATTTGAATGTTTCCCCATTGACTTATAATGGGAGGTCACGAAATTGGCCAGACCTTAGGTCACCCATATACAAAATCTTAGATATTCGCATTGTAGGTATTTTTTTACTTTATTAAATCCTGTATTATTTTATGACTTTATTAAATCCTGTAAGTTTGAAAACCGATCGGCCCAA
This sequence comes from Chirona hameri, assembly GCA_036785665.1. NCBI lineage: Eukaryota > Metazoa > Arthropoda > Thecostraca > Balanomorpha > Balanidae > Chirona > Chirona hameri. The sequence continues at coordinate 42,941 of JAXIVJ010010757.1, read as the reverse complement.
AACTGTAGCTGCGGTACGACCGCCAACTTCTTTGAATGTGTAGTCACGTGACACAGGTGTGCCAAAAACAGCGGCTGAAACGTCGGCGCTGTGCGCCGTGCGCCGATTTTGAAATGGCGGTGCCGTGCGCCGTTTTTGAAACGGCAAAAATGGGGTGCCGACGTTTTTTGCCGGTATCCTCGAACAACCTTAGGTCTAAACGCCCCGCCCCCGGCACGGCGCGGGTTAACATAAAACACCAAAATTATGAAAGAGTGTGGGTCTCTGATAAAATACTCGCACCTGACGCCTGACGTTGTTTTCTTCTTGAAGAAGCCCCCCAGTGTGGGCACTGGGCTGCACCGACCACTTCATCACCGTATCACGGTTACCTACGGCATTTACGATAACTCTTGCTTGCAATTGCCGCCCCGTCGGCAGAGACAGAGAGGACAGCACGCCAGTTTGACCACATCGGTAACGTTGACGTGGGATAAACTTATAAACAAAATGCAGCAGATGTGTATCGCCGTCAGTGCGTCATTTTAACGACGACGCGCCAAGCAGACAACTGCTACCAAATGTACTGCTACCAAAGTTGTCCATAATATCTTATAGAACATAATGGCAAAAGGAAAAGAAAGGAAAAGAAAGGGATATGATACTGCTATAAAGGCAAAGCTATATAATAATAATTGACATGATAACAGAAAACAATACAAAACAAAAATGAAAGTGACATAAGGAGGCTTTCATATTTTATACAACTTTTGTGAGACAATAAATTGAAAGAGCTCATTTTAGGGAAACTTCTACTCGCCCAAGTTGGGGGGGGGGGCGCCCCCCCCCCCCTCCCCCCGTCCAGATGTTGGGGGGGGGGGGGGGGGGGCAAGCGCCCCCGCTGCCCCCTGTTCCCGGGCCCCTGGAAACATCCGTTCTGTTTTGCATCCAGCAGCATTCCTCTTTCTCGCGTGTACGACTACCGGCTGCCTTGTCGGTGCAATAGACTGAGCGATGTATGAGATGAATAATACCAGAATGAACGGATGAATGATGAGCACAGGCGTTCGACGCGAGCGCTGACTGACGAGGTTTGGTACTGACTACCAATCAGTAATCAGTCTCGTGTCGATATACAAACACTAACCAGTTGCGTTATACATCAGCGTGCAAACAATTATTTGTGACACTGGCGAATGTCGAACAGCAAAGCTTGTATGAATGTATGGCTTATGCTTGTTGTATGGCTTGTATGGATTTCCTTCGATGTGATCCAGTACGAATCGATTGCTGTGGCCGGTTCTGCACTGCCGGTACAAGCTGGATCATCGGCGACAACTGTAGTTATTCTCCCTCAGCCTGCTCACTGTTGCTATTCGGTGTGGTTACAGCCCGCGGCGGGAAAGGTCACCGCCGCGCGGGCGTCAGGACACCTATACTGCTCGGCGGGCCGGTCTAACCATCAGGGGGCGCCGGGCCCACCGACCACGGGCATCACGTCTGACCACCCAACATCTCCGATGAAAGACCGTGCGATCCCAGATTTAGGCGTGTTTTGTGACGATACCTACTTCTTGTGATCCTCAGAGGACCACACCAGGGGTCTGAGCACCTTCACTATCAACGCCGGGCTGGGAGGAGCGCTGGGCTACGTCATGGGCGGGCATCAACTGGGACGCGACCTTTGTAGGTGCGTAACGTCACAAACTGTCGTGCTGTGAGTGTTCGTGTGGGTGATCTGCTTAATACTACTAGCCGGCGTCCAGCCTCCTGCAGCCTGGCGTGGGCGATGATCGGTGTATCACCGCTCCAGAAGGCCTGGAGCGGACGGCAGACGGCGGCGGCGCACAGTGGGCCCTGGCAGCCTCAAATGCGCTGCAAATTCAGATTTGTCGACTTTTTTAAATTGCAAGTATTTATTTTTCTTAGACTTATAATTGATCAAAGCACACAATGTCGTTATGTTTTCTTTTTTACAGTGAAGTAGAGATAAAGGTTGGTAATGCCAAATGTGCCTCCAAAGTCGATCATTATCAGGAATAGCCCTGTATGTGTCTTGCTTGCAGAATACAGCCAAGATGTTTGATCATCATTTTATTTGTTCGGGTACGAATACGCCATTTCACTTAACTCCTGTGAGTTTAGTACAACAGAGTATTGCTATCATGTTGATGCATTTTTTTTTAGGGATTGCTACATTTAGTTTTGACATTTGCAAGATGCTAGCAACCAACTACGAGAACTTGAGAATAATTAAATTGTTATCTCTTCATTTAAAGTTTAAAACAATGATTAACCGAACTTATCCACGAAATGTATACCAATACATCTTCAAACAATGCGCTTTCAGATCCTATTCACAGTTTTTGCTACTTTCTGATAGTTTCTGAGATATCAGCCTTTTAGTTGCCTGATGTCAGGAGCGATTTTGACCTTTACGCTCAGAACCATACCGTCTGCCGCGACACGACCCCAGGCAGGCCTCACTGAGGCCGCCCCGGGCTAAGAGTGACATTATTCGGTTACGTAACGGGACAGGCGAAGCAAATCATGACTAAACTCTTTTGTTGTTGTTGAGCGTGCATAATGTACTACATGTGCACATGGGACAGCAAATATTGCCTTGCATGTATGTTTCGTCCACCATCAGGTATTGATTGGCTCGCGTATGTTGCACTTGTGTTCGCTTAGCTTTGTTCCGTTATTGATACCGACAGGTATGGGCCATTTTGTTTATGTCGCTTTTAGTTGACGGAATACAGTGAGACCTTGACCTCCGTGAGTGTTATAGACATGACTTCCCTGCGTAAGTTACTCGATTTTGTCCACAGACATGGTGGGGTGACGAAGGTGAAAAACGACGATATCGTGTGATTTATTGAAATAGCGCTCAGCAAAAACACAATGAACAATATTGTATTGCATATGATAAGTTAAAAGCACAGGCAATTACTCACTACACTTAGCAATTTATGATTCAGATCATATTGTGTCAGGTCAGAACAGGCTAGCAGATCATGTTCATGTTCATGTATTATTTCGGGACACATCCACAGTACTATGGCTATTCTGAGCCCACGTCACTTAGATAAAACAGATGGCTTAAAAAAGAGGCGTAAAAGCAACCACACCACAGGCACACTCCACACTATTCACGGCGTCACATCGTCAGTTGTCTCTTGGAGAAGCAACTGCTTGAGCTTCTGTTTAAAAGCATCGAGTTCGGTCACATGGATGATGAATATGAAGGCTTTCTGCGTCATTGCCAAGATATATTCGGTGTTTCATTCAATATTGCTTGTGTGATCAATAAAGTGCTCTAAAAAAGAATGTTCCTGGCATTGCCATTGCGCACGTTTAATAGCATTAACACCTCTGATTATCTGATGATTATCTCTTTCCGACACTTGCGGATCCAGGGGGAGCGGCAGGGGACCCCCCCCCCCCTCCCCATCCCACGCTCGACGGGGGAGGGGGGGAGGCAATAGAAATTAGTCCCCACCCCCCCCCCCCCAATCCGCTGAAACTGGCGATGAAGAATGGGTACTGACTGCGAACAAAAAAAAATAACTATTTTTTCCTCGTTATTGTTTCCTCTATTTTGTAGCGGTTGGTAGCAGGAGGGAAAGTGGCGCATGCATATTTGTAAATGTCGAATACAAAATCCAGATCCATCATACTTAACCCGCGCCGTGCCGGGGGGCGCTTAGACGCTCGCCCCCCCCCCCCCCCCGTCAACTTACTAGACAAATTTACATTTAAGGGTTTTCGAGGATAGCTAAAAAAACGGCGGCGCGCAGCTCCGCCGTTTTGGGCACAGCTGTTCGGGCATCAATTGAACACATTATGTTAAAAAAATAAATCGGGTCATCTCAGGTCAGGTCAACAGACCAGGTCACGTGACCCACCTCCAAAAATGTTTCTTGTCGCACCACAGCCACAGTTTTTGGCCGATCGATTTTGTACTTACATGATTTTATAAGAGCAATAGTGCCTACAATACGTTTATCTCGGTTTTTTGTTATATTAGTGACCTAAGGTCGGGTCAATTTCGCGACCTCCCCATTATAAGTCAATGGGAAAATAATCAAATGCTTCCTATTCTGAGGATACGAATTATATCATGTTATCATAGGCCATTCTTGAAGTTCCAGGTTCATTTTTTTGTTCAGTGACCCCTACAGGGTCAGATGAAGTCACCCGAGGTCACCAACATTTTTTTTGTCAATAACTCTCGAAAAAATCCAGATAGAGACGTGAAACTGGCACCAATGTGTTTGTCTCGTCGAGGCACGTCTCCCAATGTGCAGCATCACCTAATTGGGTCACCACTTGTCCTTGACCTGAGGTCAAATTATTAAGTTGATCTAACCTAGGCATCATGCATATGAGACGAAGCGCCGTGACGAGACAAAGACGATGGCGTTCAATTATTGCCCTATCTTTGCTAGGTAAAAAAAAATATTTGTGAAAACAGTTTTGCTAAAAAATAGCCTTTTTGACATTTGATGAGCTCTGGAGCCTAAACTGTTCACCTGAGCTCAAATATGAGGACACCTTGCGGATTACGTTTTTCAAGAGCTTTCTATTGCTATTTTTGGTTTGTTCCTAGCTATCATAGTTCCTGTGCTATCTGTGAATGTCTGGAGTGAAGTCCTAAAACTTGAAAATCTGACGCTTGATGACCTCTGGTGACCTCAATATTGACCTGAAAAAAAAATTGCCTTCAATAGTTTCCTAATGCATTCTGACGAGCTTTCGAACGGTGTTTTTAGTTTTTGTTTACATATCATAGGAGCCGAGTTAGATGGGGGAGTCGAAACGCCCCCCCCCCCTCCCCGGCACGGCGGGGGGGGGGGGAGGGGCGCCACCCCGGCAAGGTGGCACCGAGCACCGGCACGGGGCGGGTTAGTAGCCACAAGTCAACCAAAACTAAAGATATTGCTTTGAAATTCGGCTTGGGTATTGTCTATACTTCGTTCTCTAATATATATTCCGGTTCTTTAACATGTTTGGAAATTTAGATTTTGTGGATTTTTTCTCTCCATTTTTTTTATCTCATAAAATCATATCAAATATCAAATCATATGAAGAAAAAAAAATGGAATACATATTGGAGAACCAAGTATGGACGATGCCCAAACCAAATGGCTCCCTAAGTATGATGGGTCTTGACTTTGTATTCGACATTTCCAAATATGCGTGGCGCGTCGGGCGCTATTTTCGATCTGGAGCGATTCCTACAACCAACGTAAGTTAAGAAACGTCGCGTTTTGGCGCCAAAGTTTATAGCGCTAAATAGCGTGCGTGGAACGCATTTCAACAGTATTTGAGTTATTGTGACTGGGACTTGGGTATCGTTGTTTCCCTTTTCCCTGTAAACATGTAGCCAAATATAATTCACACTTTGTGAATATGTAGGTAAAGTTAAGATTTGTCATTGTCAAGGTCATTTTAAATTACTATAGCTTGGGATGGCTACTTTGGCCTCAGGTCATACCCAGACTCAAGTAATTTCAGGTAACAATGTTAAATCTGACACCCATTTTGCACCATGCTTAGGTACCTATCCCGGTGCATTTCATAGGTGCTCTGAGTAGAGGTCTCACAATTTTTAGCATTTCCTACCAGTCAAGATCAGACTCAGCATGAACTCAGCTACAAAAAGTTTGAAAACGACAGAAGAGGTAAAATTGGGTTTGTCTGTTTTTTACCACTGGCGGATCCTGGGGGGGCATTCATTAGGGGCAAATGCCCCCCGCAGGAGCATGGCGGGCATTCTACAAGGATCTCCCCCGCCCCGCGTGTTCCTGCATTGGCTGTAAGAAGTGATTACCGAGCGGGTGCGAAGCGCCCGTGAGGTTTCTCGTCAACTTACTAGACAAATTTACATTTAACCCGACCCGACCCGGCCCGGCCCGGCCCGACAAGGCCGTACAGACGCTTTTCGGAAGCTAATAACTTTGCAACCACTGCTCCAATTGAGATCGGGTTTTCATCATTAGATAGGACCATCAAAATATTTTTTTTTTTTGGTATGGTGCGTTCTGATAGGGGTGGTCCACAGCGCGTGGCACACGCAAAAGTCGAAATGAACCAGAATAATGATTGATCAAAAATGGCTTTATTGATCTAAGCATTAATGTATACGATCAGTAAAAGGCCTTTTTGGGCGATGACCGAGCGAGCGCGCTCTGGTAAAGCTAAAACAGGTTTGAAATATGAACCGGTAAGGGAGTACACGTGGTAGTAACACACAGTCATTTTAGTCCTCCAGAAAAATTGCCAAGCCTCAATGCATGCCAACATAAAAATTAAGTTGTATTAAATTGTTCATGATCTCCTTTCTCTAATCCGCCAAAAAGGAGTACGTCCTGAGCGCTGCATGCTTCAGCATATAAATTAATGCTTAGAATAATACAGCAATTTTTTATCAAGAATCATTTTTTAAAGGTTTTTTGTTAATTTCGACGTTCGCGTGTGCCAACTGCCACGCGCTGTGATACCACCACTATCAGAACGTACTATACCAAAAACAAAATGTATTTGATGGACCTATCCAATGGCGAAAACCCAATCTCAATCGGAGCAGTGGTTGCAAAGTTATTAGCTTCCGAAAAGCGTATGTATGGCCGGGTCGGGCCGGGTCGGGCCGGGTTAAATGTAAATTTGTCTAGTAAGTTGAAAAGAAATCTCACGGGCGTTTCGCGCCTGCTCGGTAATGAAGCATGCAGCGATCAGGACGTGCTCCCTTTTGCTGATTCGAGAAAGGAAATCATGAACAATTAATACAACTTTATTTAGCTTTATCAGAGCGCGCCCGCTAGGTCATCGCCCAAAAAGGCGTTTTACTGGTGATTAGGAAACAATCCCCCTCAACGACTTTTCACGCTGACAACCCGACTCCATCCACTCCCCTCCCCCCCCCCCCCCCCCCGGTCAACAACTTTTCGCTGATGAAGCGGAGCGAAATTTTAGCTCCCCACCCCCATTCTCGAACCCTAGATCCGCCAGTGCTTTCCGCTGATCTATTTCTTTCAGATCATCTCTTTCAGCTCCTTCACCTTTCGCCGGAGGATTTGGGAACGGGCATTGTAAGTCAGGCTAACTTGATTTCCCCACAATTTACCTCGCTTATTAGCCTCTTGGCAACATTTTAGAATCAACAAGTATTCGTTTGGTAGATTACATCACAGCAGATCGTTTAAGCGCACACTTAAGTCTCTATAACAAACACTTTTTGAGATATCAGTGGGGTCAACTTGCAGCCTTCCCCTTCCCCCACCGATAATTTCCATAAACAAAACATGAACAGGTCTGAGGAAGACTGAATTGCACTGATACGCTTTCCCATGTCCCAATACCCCAGGGTCTTCGTTTGTATAGTCCCGAGACCAATATCTTGGCCACAGATCATTGCTAGCGCTTATGGCTGCCGACTGGCCCAGTGTGCGGTGTTCGGTGTTCGGTGGGCGGTGGGCGGTAGGCGGTGGGCGGCGGGCTGCGGGCGGCGAGCTACGGGCGGTGGTTGGTGGGCGGTGGGCGGTGGGCGGTGGGCGGTGGGCGGTGGGCGGTGGGCGGTGGGCGGTGGGCGGTGGGCGGTGGGTGGTGGGCGGTGGGTGGTGGGCGGTGGGCGGTGGGCGGTGGGCGGTGGGCGGTGGGCGGTGGGCGGTGGGCGGTGGGCGGTGGGCGGTGGGCGGTGGGCGGTGGGCGGTGGGCGGTGGGCGGTGGGCGGTGGGCGGTGGGCGGTGGGCGGTGGGCGGTGGGCGGTGGGCGGTGGGCGGTGGGCGGTGGGCGGTGGGCGGTGGGCGGTGGGCGGTGGGCGGTGGGCGGTGGGCGGTGGGCGGTGGGCGGCGAGCTGCGGGCGGCGCGGGCGGTGGGCGGTGGGCGGTGGGCGGTGGGCGGTGGGCGGCGAGCTGCGGGCGGCGCGGGCGGTGGGCGGTGGGCGGTGGGCGGTGATCGTGCGGAGGCACCGCTCCAGCATGTCTGTCAGCGGGCAGTCATCTGAGCATACATACACAGGCTGCCTCTGTCGTCCCCAGGGTGGCCGGCGGCTCATTGTTGTTCCCAGCGCGGTCCCGCGGTCCGCGGTCCCCGGGGCCAGCACGGTCCCCGGAGCCAGCGACGGACGATTGCTGTGTCCATCAGACTGTGCCGGTCCTCCCCAACTCGGCCGTATCAGACAGCCCCCGTCAGGCCACCGGGGTCGGCTAGAGGCTTTTCAGCCGACTGGTTTGTGTAGTCCGACCCAGTCTTGCAGTGGCAGTGGCGTCAGACAGTGGCAAAGCATCACCCAGACACCCCCCCCCCCCCACGGACCGTGACATGTCACGCTGGGCAGGAACGAGTACATTTGCAGTCAATTTTGTGATCTTTTTACAAATAACGTCGTTTTGGACGGCTGAATTTCCTGCCTGTCAGGATCATTGCTATTTTCCAGGATATGGGCACGTTTTATGCCCTATTTGGAATGACATGGGTGACAAAGGAGGAACAGGGAGAATCCAGGGGAGGGGGGGGGGGGGATTGGAATCGGTCAATGCATGGCCGTTCTTCAAACCAACGGTTGGTGTGCTATTTCACTCTACATAAGTTCTCAAAATTGATACACACTTACAATGCTGTTTGTATGGTACAGCTTAATGGATACTTTATACATACTCTCAGGTAGTGGTTCTCGGTGTCAAAGCATAGTTTCCCCTTTTGGTGACCAGAATGACTCATTACTCCGTACTCCCGACCGAAAGTTAACCCTCGCCCGGGTAGGGGGGTGGATGCCACCCCCCTCGGTTTTTCAGAAATAACTCGCGTAGTTATCAACTGAATGGGATGAAACTTTCAGTACCCTACTTTTGAACAATTTGACATATACTCGAAAAATTTGAAACTTCTTCTGTCTATGACCCGCGACCTATTTCACCTATTTTTGAAGGTCATGTTAGGCGCAACTGGCGTCCCGTAGAATCGATGCGTGTAACTTGTGCAGTTTCCGAGTGTGTATTGCTCAGGAGCATATGTACAGATATTAACAGGTGACATTTATGGTTTCCACTGAGATTGCGACCTGAGTTGACCGTTTCAGAGGTCAACCGAGGTCATTGACCTCCGAGGACCTGAGATGACTTGTTTGGCCTCTTGCAGTTTCTAGGACATTTTGTGACGCTAATTTCAAGATTGGCATATATTTTACATTATTATATGTTCCACTGGGGTCATGCACTTCCACAGGTCAACCGAAGTCACTGACTTCTGATGACCTGACATTACCTTTTTGGACTCCGGTAGTTTCTAGGACATTTTGTGACGCTGATTTCAAATGTGGCTCATTTTGAATAATTATATGCTCATTCACGATTCTAGCTAGATTATAATTCAGTCTCTACACATTCACGATTTGGATGAAATCTGGGTCATTGACATGACCTCAGAGGTCACCTATTGACCCAGAACATTAATATCGGATATCAGCGGCTTCCTCTCATCACAAGCAACACGCTTGTTTTTTTCATCTAAGCTCTAGCTCAATTAGGGGCGAAACGCGAGGGGGGTCGTACGAGGGGATCGTACCTTGACGAGACAAACAGGATAACGTAAACACCATTGCTTTATTATTATTAGGTAAAAAGTTATTTGCGAAAAACAGTTTTGCAAAAACAAAGTCACCTTTTTAACATTCGACAACCTCTGAAGCCTAAACTATTGATCTGAGCTCAAACCTGAGGACATCATGTCGATTGCATTTGTCAAGGGCTTTCGATTGCTTCTTTCCGTTTGCTGGTAACTATCATAGTTCCCGATATATTTGGGAATGTTCGAAGCGAAGTCTTGAAAACTTGAAAATCTGACCCTTGATGACCTCTGGTGACCTCAATATTGACCTGAGACAAAAATGAACGGAATGCTTTCGAAAGAGCTTGTCTCGAGCTATCTAACGTCGTTTTCCGTTTGTCGCTACGTTGCGTGATTTTCGAGATCATAGGGGGGAGCGAAATCCGCCCCCCCCCCCCTCCAGGGCGTGTAATTATCAGAGGCCCTCCAGGGCGCGTGGTAAACAACTCAGCTATTATTTCTCACTTAACTGCTCGATTACCATTACTATGTTCGATGACTCCATTACCCAATTGGCATAATTATCCCCCTATTTGAGAACCACTGCATTAGACAGTTCCCCTCCCCCTCCACCGTCTTCTAACATCATCATCAGCAACAACATTAAGCCGCATAAAGTTAACTTGGTACTTATATATTGCATGCGTCCACACCACATGCCTGATATTTGATTTAGTTATCTCTTCCCTCGTCATATCCAGGATCGCAGAGTACTCGGGTTGCACGGTAAACATACTCAGGTGGATCCAATGGCCTTAACGGAGGCGTAATGTGGTTTCGGTGGTGAGCTTTAGGAACGTAAACAGATTACTTACAAAGTTCTATAGTTGGGAAGAGCAGGGCACCTGCAGGTGCAGCAGAGTTTCCTTTTTGGGAACTAATGGAAACGCCAGGTTCTGAGACAGATTCAAAGTATTGCCTATCGTATCGAAAACGGCATTGCCGGGTATCTGCACATTTTAGTTGTAAATCCAAACAAGCCCATTTCAAATATAGGAAGTCAAGTTATATGCGGTATAAGACATACCCATACTAAACAAAAAGAAGACAGTCGGGTATCCCGGCCTTCGAAGTAACCTTTAGCAACTACAGCAGTGCCTTGACATGCAATGACCTACAGTGATCTAAAGTGACCTGCAGTGACATGCAATGACCTGCATTGACCTACAGTGACCTGCAGTAACCTACAGTGGCGTAAAGTAACATGAAATGACCTGCGGTGACGTGCAATGTGACCTACAGTGACCTGCAGTGAGCTGCAGTGCCCGACAGTGACCTGAATTGACCTACGGTGACATACAGTGACCTGCATTGACCTAGTGACCTACAGTGGCCTGCAGTGACCTACAATGACCTACAGTGACTTCATACAGTGACTTACAGTGTCATACAGTAACCTGCAGTGACCTGCAGTGACCTGCAGTGACCTGCAGTGACCTGCAGTGACCTGCAGTGACCTGCAGTGACCTGCAGTGACCTGCAGTGACCTGCAGTGACATGCAGTGACCTACAGTGACACACAGTGGCATGCAGTGATCTAGAGTGACCTACAGTGGCTTGCAGTGACCTACAGTGACCTACAGTGGCTTACGGGGACTTGCAGTGACGCTACAGTAACCTGGAGTGACGCTACAGTAACCTGAAGTGACCTGGAGTGACCTGCAGTGAACGGTGACGGCCGTGTCGGTAGGGGAGCTGTTCGGAGGTCACGTGCGGGCCGTCTTCACGCTGGTTCTGTTCCTCTTCCTCGCCTGTCTGATGTGACCTTCAGTGACCGGTGACGGCCGTGTCGGTAGGGGAGCTGTTCGGAGGTCACGTGCGGGCCGTCTTCACGCTGGTTCTGTTCCTCTTCCTCGCCTGTCTGATGACCACCATGTACAGCTTCCCGGAGATCCCCCTGGACGTGATCAACGCTCAGCTGCCCAGCGACGGCAAGGTGAGACTGCTGACTACAACGACCGACTGCGGAGGTCAGATGATATCTATGTTTATCGCAGTTACATACTTCTGATAGTGCACGAACTTGCTTACACATCTCGTAGTCGTCTTGGTGGCTCAATTAGTCTTGTCACGTTTTCAGTAAATGATGACATGTTTTGAATAGTTGCATGCAGCATATGGTCAAAAATCAAAATGCATTTGTAAGTCGTAAAAACATGCAACATCAACAAATATAACTTATTTAGCATCAAAATAACTTCACTACGGATGGATTTCAGATGCGTCCGGCTAAGATGTATGTAATTTGTACTTGTCTTCCTAGTTGTTCCTAATTGCCACTTTTTCACATCATTGATGACAGCATTTCCTACGATGTCTACCGCTGTTCTCAGCTTTCATTGAATCATTCCGGGACAATTTTGTGTGACACCACCCACGGACAGTGTCATTGTGCCGCGTCCTCACGCCATTTGTCACCGGTCTCCAGATGCAGGGCGGCGCAGAGCAGGAGGTCATGTCGACCGTGAACTCGGCCGACGCGGCGGCACAACGCTCCTACGGCACCGTCTCCGACGAGCCCAGTCCGACGGCAGCCGAACAGGGGGAGACCAGCTTCATGGCGCCCTCCCCGACAGAGACCAAGGTCAGACACGACAGAGACCAAGGTCAGACACGACAGAGACCAAGGTCAGACACGACAGAGACCAAGGTCAGATACGACAGAGACCAAGGTCAGACACGACAGAGACCAAGGTCAGACACGACAGAGACCAAGGTCAGACACGACATAGACCAAGGTCAGACACGACAGAGACCAAGGTCAGACATGACGGAGACCAGGGTCAGACACGACAGAGACCAGGGACAGACACGACAGAGATCAAGGTCAGACACGACAGAGACTAAGGTCAGGTCCGACAGATACTAAGGTCAGACACGACAGAGACCAAGGTCAGACACGACAGAGACCAAGGTCAGGTCCGACAGAGACCAAGGGCAGGTCCGACAGAGACCAAGGTCAGACACGACAGAGACCAAGGTCAGACACGACAGAGACCAAGGTCAGGTCCGACAGAGACCAAGGTCAGGTCCGACAGAGACCAAGGTCAGCACCTTCGGCTGGTCAGTATATGACCTTGCGATATACGCATTGGAACGAACGAGGAACGACAAATATATGCATTGATGTATTCTCAATGTATGCCACCACCCACAAACAGTGTCATACCATGACTAGTTCATGACAATCAACTAACTGCTGTGAGTGGAATGACTGAAATAAAGCGAGTCATACCACTTATGTCGGATTTCACCAGAACGTGGTGCATGAAATGGTGATGGATGCTTATCTCTGAGCCCGGCATTTGATTCCGGCCGTCGCTGCGACAGGTGACAAACCCAGAGCAGCAGGAGGAGCCTCGGATCTCTCTGAAGGAGTACCTGCTGTCTATCGTCTACATGCCGGCCTCGCTGCGCATGCTCTGCCTGACCAATCTGTTCTGCTGGATGTCACTCGTCTGCTACTCCCTGTACTTCACCGACTTCGTGGGAGAGGCGGTGTTTGGAGGCGATCCACAGGTGAGAGCAGAGGACACTCAGGTGAGAGGGGATCCACGGGTGAGAGCAGAGGACACTCAGGTGAGAGTAGTGAGAGGGGATCCACAGGTGAGAGCAGAGGACACTCAGGTGAGAGTAGTGAGAGGGGGTCCACGGGTGAGAGCAGAGGACACTCAGGTGAGAGTAGTGAGAGGGGATCCACAGGTGAGAGCAGAGGACACTCAGGTGAGAGTAGTGAGAGGGGGTCCACGGGTGAGAGCAGAGGACACTCAGGTGAGAGAAGTGAGAAGGGATCCGCAGGTGAGAACAATGATAGGATGTGTCCACTGGTGACAAGTGAGATAGAGAAGTAAAGCGATGCTACTCAGCTGACTTCAGATGACTTTTCCAAACCGCCAATAACCTATGTTGAATCTTGGTACTATTTGTTTGTCTGCAGGCTGCTGTGGGCACTCCTCTCCGGCAGGCCTATGAAGATGGTGTGAGGTTCGGATGTTGGGGAATGGCTGTCTACTCGCTCTCATGCTCCATCTACTCGTTCCTGATCGAGACCCTCGTCAGGAGATTCAGGTTTGTTTAAATTGTTTGACACCTTGAGCTACCTACATGTATAACAATGGGTAACGAAAGTTTTGTATTTTAGGCTTCTTACTCGGATGCCAGCACGAATCTTGGTTATAAACAAGGATATATAAGTGATAAAATTGCATTGACCGTTTATAATAATTCCAGTGCAAGCTTGCAGTTTTGAAACTATGCACATGCTTACGTGACTTTCTCTTTCCTCGCTTTTACTTCGGCGTCATTGTTCCGTTTCGACGCTGACGTTCACCTCGTCGTACCTCTGCGGGCGGCGTATTGCGACACTACCTCAGGGCGCGACCCGTGTACGTCGGCGGTCAGATGGTGTACGCCGTCGGCATGGTGTTCATGGCGTCACTGCGTCACCGCGTGGCCGTCATCGTCTTCTCCGCCTGCGCCGGCGTCATGTACTCAACCCTCTTCACCATGCCCTATCTCCTGGTGGCCCACTACCACGTCTCCGGATCGGTAAGCAAGAGAGCGCACTGACGCGATTCCGAAGTGATTGGAAGTTGGAACGCCCTAATTAAGTACTTCGAGGATCGGCAGGTGATGGCTACTGTTCCGCATCGCAGTTGGACATTGCGGCACAGTCTAGACGTCAGGCATGAAATCTCGCCAGTATCTGGATAGGTAGACAACCCGCATTACATCCGTTGGAATGCAGTGAATGGATTAAATGTTGCCATGGGGAACATTCTCATTGCCGAGGCCAGGGGCTCAGCCACGGGGGGGGGGGGCAGAGACGTGTCCCTCCCGTTTTTGAGCCAGGGGGATCTCCCCTCCCCATTTTTCCTGACCAACCAGATTGAACCAGTATGCTTAGTACGTAGCATGCTTAGGTATGCTAAGTACACGGCAGCGGAACAATGGTCCAAAACCAACATAATTTTGAAAATTTGCAATGATAGTGCACTCTTAAAAAAAATGAACACCATTTCCTTCAGGGCTTCCTCTAGGTAATTCAATCGAACTGAATATTAAGCCAGCCTCGAACAAAAGCCAGCCAATACACGATTGCTATCGGATGACGAGGTTCACTATTCACTGTTCAGCGTCTTTCACTGTGATGGAACGATTTTCTTTCTGGGGGAGGTATTCCGCCGTAGTTTGGTACCCGGCTGATGCTGACGCCTCCCGTTCCGCCTCTCCTCTCCCCTCTACCCCATTACTCCCCCCCCCCCACTGTCCTGCTCGCGGTAGACCGCGGAATAGTGGGGCTTCGATAATCGAACACCACACACACGTCCGACGTCCAATGACACAACTGAGAAGTGAAAACTGCAACAGTTCCGAGGGATGGAACCAGGACGTTGCCAAGATTTCGCCCAGCGGAGGGGGGGGGGGGGCGGCGCCTCGAAAGTGCCCCCTTCCCGAGCGTTGAAAGGGCCCCTTCCTGAGCGTTGAAAGGGCCTTTTCGGTCTGGTCAGGGGCCCCTCCAACCTGCACAGGGGCCCTTTGAACTTCCCAGGGGCCCTCTTGTCTGTCGGGGGGTCATCCAGCCTTCTAAGGGGTCCTTCCGACCTGGCAAGGAAATGCGCTGGCTGCTTTGTCGCCCTGCCGACATGATTAAGGGCCCTCCGACTGGCCCTGGGGCTCCTCCGTGCTGGCTATGGGCCCATTTGGCATGTTCAGGGGCCCTTCTGACCCATCCAGGGCCCTTTCGGTCTGATCAGGGGCCCCTCTGACCTGCATAGGGGGTCCTTTGAACTTCCCAGGGGCCCTCCGGTCTGTCTAGGGCTCTCTAGCCTTCTCAGGGGCCCTTTCGACCTGGTAAGGGACTGCACTTACTGCTTTGTCGCCCTGTCGACATGCTCGGGCCCCTCCGACCTGCCCAGGGCCCCTCCGATCTGCCCAGGGGCCCTCTGTGCTGGCTAGGTGCCCATTCGGCATGTTAAGGGCCCTTCTGACTCACCCAGGCGCCCTTTCGGTCTAGCCAGAGGCCCCTCTGACCTGCACAGGGCCCTTTTGAACGTACACGGGTGACGGGGCCCTCTGGTCTTTCTGGTCTTCAAAAGGGCCCCCTGGCTTCCAGGGGTGGGGATCTGCCCCCCCCCCCCCCTGGCTACGTGGCTGGATGGAACTGTTACCAGCACTGGGCACTGTTTGAAGGGGGAGAAATGTGACAGTTCGGAGGAAGGAGGGCGTGAAATGTCCATTGAACCATTGAAATGTCTCCGTCTCTATTGTAAATTGCTTGCCTTTTCTAGCTCACACATTGTCAAGAATACGCTATGTTTCAGTGCAATATCACGTATCAGATCCTTAAATGTAATGAAACACGCCCAACATCGGTCCTGTGCACTTGTATCGTAGTTCAGCTGACGTAATGGTGTGTCGGCGTGTTCCAGTTCGCGGCTCCGACCGGCGCTGACACCATACAGACGCAGCAGGTGCGCGGGCTCGGCACGGACGTGGCCATCGTCTCCAGCATGGTGTTCCTGGCGCAGTTCGTGCTCAGCCTCTGCGTGGGCTCCATCGTGACGGCCGCCGGCACCACCACCATGGTGGTGGTGTTGGCGGCGGTGCTCAGCACATGTGGCGCCATCGCAGCCACACAGGTCACCTATCTGGACTTGTAGTGCGGGGAAATGTCGATAGGTGACGGTGGTGACGTGGGAGGCTGGTAGTCTTGGCGTGGGAAGGGAAGGAAGGAGCCTGTGGTTTGGTAGTGGCGAGTGACCGGAGGTATTGGTTGTTGCTAGGCGCGGCTTGCACATGGAACAATTCTAGTGGACCTTCAGGCGTGTTTCGGACCATAACTCTGCAGTGGGATTACCGGATGGCCGCGATTACCATGGTTTTATCAAGTTCACAGGATTTTATGGTTTTAACAAGCTCACAGGATTACGTTCAACAGCTACGTAGACATGCATACTTAATGGCAGCCGTTTACAAGTGTTACGATCAAAAAGGGTAGTTTAATCTACCACTAAAATGCTAAACGTTCAACAGACTGAAAACCGAGGAAATCAACATCACCTCATATAGGTCTGGGCGATAAGCTTGAAGACTGAATAAAAGCCGATTCGTTCTGAGATGGTCGAAAAGGTGCACCCACCGATTTCTCTCGTCTTGGGTGGCACCTATTGTTCTCGATGTATCTCTATCTAGCTTCCAGCCTATCTCAACGTTTCGGTATTCTAGACTCCCCAGTTACAATGTCTATAAGTGTGCTGAATGTGAGCCATGTAGTCTGTCGTATTCGCCGATCGTAGAAAGTCCATTACGGTATCTATGGACATTGGGCAGTGCTGTTGTTGCTGGTGTTTTTCGTTCCTGCTCATTAATGGTCCGGTGTACCGATTAGTGTGCTCTATTGTTATCGGTTTGCAATCGTATCGAAGCAATGTGCATACTCATGGGTGGATATTTTTCACAATAATTTGGTGGGACACCTTTATATGGCGTGTATAGGACTAAAGGGCATTATCTTAACCCGCGCTCTGGTAGACCTCTTAGACAAATGCGCCCTGGTGAGAGGGGGGATCAAAATGACCCCCACTAACTCGAAAACTAAAAGGGCGAGAAAGACGCGAGAAGAAAAAACGTTCGAAAACGCTCGAGAAGGACATTCGAAGCTACTTCGGGCATTTTGTTTTATCCCAGGTCAATATTGAGGTCACCAGAGATCATCAAAGGTCACATTCTCCAAGTTTAGGACTTCGCTCCAGAAGCCCCCAAATATATCGGGAACAAACGTAGGCGAAAAAAAATCGAAAACTCATGAAAAGGGAAATCGACACTGGTGTCCACAAATTTTTAGCTAAGGCCAATAGTTTAGGCTCCAGAGGTCATCAAAGGCCTGCGCAACAAGCTATGTTTAGCGCGGGTCCTCACCTCATAAATCCATCCATTCAAAACATTCGGACTAAATTTATAATATACAACATTTAATTTTCTTCCAACAAGTTGTTCGTCAAAACTTTTCATCAGTTAAAGGAAATAGTTCACCTTCTGAATTTGTTTCAGAACACGATTTTATTATATTTTTCATACAGCTTCTTTTTTTCTTTCAAAAAATGGTCTTACATCGCGCCAATTCAGGACAGAAGGTCGTAAATTATTAATTGTATGGTGTGCGTTATTGGTCTGCGCATAGTCCATGCAGTGCTGGCACTTTCAGACGGTACGGTATATCATATATGCGCCGCATTCCTTCGCCAAAAAGTCAAATATCTTCGGCTGGAGTCTTTTCAGCCAAGAAAAGTTGCAGATAAGGATTTCTCAACACGGGCTACAAAACTGCTATTTCAGTTAAAAACCCCATGTTGAAGGTGAACTATTTCCTTTAAACATGGAGCAATTATGTTAAAGGAAATAGTTCACCTTCAACATGGGGTTTTGAACTGAAAAAGCAATTTTGTAGCCCGTGTTGAGAAATCCCTATCTGCAACTTTTCTTGGCTGAAAAGACTCCAGCCGAAGATATTTGACTTTTTGGCGAAGGAATGCGGCGCATATATGGTATACCGTACCGTCTGAAAGTACCCGCAGTGCATGGAGCATGCGCAGACCAATAACGCACACCATACAATTTAATAATTTACGACCTTCTGTCCTGAATTGGCGCGATGTAGGACCATTTTTGAAAAGAAAAAAAGAAACGGTATTAAAAAATATAATAAAATCGTGTTCTGATAAATTTTCCGAAGGTGAACTATTTCCTTTAACACCATCGGGTGTGTCTCGTCAAGGCGCTTTGACATATATTAATTTTGACCTCAGGTCAAGGTTACTGGTGACCCAGGTAGGTTATGTTGCATATGGGGCGATGCGTTTTGACGAGGCAAACACGGTGGTATCATTGGCATGTCTCTATCTTTATTTTATTAAGAGTTATTGTCGCAAAAGTGCTGGCGACCTCAGATGACCTTAGATGACCTTGCGGAAGTCACCGAGCAACAATTGCACCTGGGTCATCAAGAATGAGCTAATATAACATGATTCTGAAATAATCGGCCCGATCTAATGCATATTCTCTGAATAGGAATTAGGAAGCATTTGTATGTTTTCCCATCAACTTATAATGGGAAGGTCACGAAATTAACCTGACCTTAGGTCACTGATATAACAAATCTGAGATAAAAGAATTGTAGATACTTATGACCTCATGAAATCCTGTAAGTTTCAAATACCGCGGACAAACACTGTGGCTTTGGCACGACCACAATTTTGTTGGAGGTAATGTCACTTGACGTGACCTGGTGACCTGACCTGCAATGCCCTGGAAAAGTAAAAAGGTAAAAATTTTCGCACAATTTGGGTAATGGACGCCCAAATATCTGTACCAAATTTGGCGGCGCTGCACACCGCTGTTTTCCCGCTATTCTCGAAAAACCTCAGGGGTGGAGTGGGGTCAAAATGACCCCCACACCAGGGTGAAGGTTAACATAATCAGTAGCATATGCACGCATATTTTAACTGAATCGTGGAAATTTCTCGCCGATAATTTATATAGAAATGTGAGCCAAAACCATGACGTCATTAAAGCCGAAGGCTTGTAGCCGAAATATCACCAATACAACTTGCTTCCAGTTTTCATTTTGCATTAGCTATCGAGGAAAGGCCGCGACGAGCGTTTTTATTTTACTATACAAAACTATAGTATACAAAACTATCGTTGGCAATGCACTTATCTCATATCTGAAACATTCATTGACGTTTAAACCATGTTTACAAGCGATGCCGAATCGAGGAAATTTGGCGCCTTACTGTGAAGTCGAAGGAATGATAAAGTTTGTTTGACTCCACCTATTGTTTTGTTGAGAATGTCTCTGAGGTTGTATCGTCGCTGCTTTGCTATGTGTCAGTGTGTCGGTGTGTCAGTGTGTCAGTGTGTTACGGTGTTAATGTCAGCGTGCTTGTGTGTCCGTGACTTTCTGTAGTGCCGTATTCACGTTGAGAGACTCAAGTGCCAAAACATCAGATCCAGTGCCAAACTTCCTTCGAATTGCAGTGGTGGTTGTATTGGGACTTTACGACGAAACGACTGCTGCCATTTTTCATCTGGGCCTCTCACGCCAACCCAAGTGGGGACCGAAAGATTTCGCCAGTAGTCAGACTCGAGCCCAGAACATATGGATTCCAAACTCAACGCTCTACCGACTGAGCTATGAGTCGTCTTGCGGTTGTCCTGGATGATATTCTGTGTTTTATGAGTGTCGATTGTCGTTCCGTAGCAAAATGAACTGTCGAACCCATTTGAAGGGTTGCCCCAAGTTCTCCGACTATCGCCTCTCCTATTCAGGAATCACCCAAACAGACCGTGTTCATATTTGTTGTGTAATCAATAAATATCTACAACACTCAGTACAAAACAAAGTCACCAACCAATGGCACGACCAAACGCCAACAAACGCCAACTGCGCAAAACAAAGAAAATACAACACGAATAGCGTCTGCCTCAGTGGCCATGCCAACCAACATAGCACCGCACATCATAGGGTATTTGTAGGACGAACACCGCTCGTCCTAGGGCATTTGTAGGGCAACACACGTCTCGTCATAGGGTATTTGAACTTGTTAATATACACGAGCTGCAAAAGTGGGTCACTGGTGCCGGCGTCATAGCGCGTGTGACCACACTGCCTCCCGCGACAACACGCATCAATAGTCAGCCCAGTAACGCCACGTCAAAGCCTCGTTTGAAAGGTGGGCTGAATACCTATAAGACAGCGATGAAATGCAGGGTTCATGCCGTGCCTGCTCGGTGTCTCAGCGCCTCTCTTGGCTACCTGTCGGTGAACCTCGCTCACTGGCAGGGGTGCTTGGCTCTTAGCTGGGAGCGCAACGCTGTCCCACTCTCGCGGCAGCAATGCGACAGCGAAGCAGGTCGTCGCCTGCCATCTGGCCTGATGTGACTCTGCTCGGTAGCCTGGAATGTGGGATCACTCCATAGGGGTGACCCTGCGAGAACTCCCTCGCTGCGGCGAACCAAGCCAGGCAGCTCGGGGCCAGTGCTACCGTCGTTTGTAC
The DNA here is from genome assembly GCA_036785665.1 of Chirona hameri. NCBI lineage: Eukaryota > Metazoa > Arthropoda > Thecostraca > Balanomorpha > Balanidae > Chirona > Chirona hameri. Next base: position 22,296 of record JAXIVJ010010757.1, on the reverse strand, counting down.
AGAATCCGAGACCCTGCGCTGTGGGGTGGGATGAGGGGCAGTTCACGCCGGAAGGGACCAGGGAGCCTCGCGCAGCCTCCTCAGGCGACGGAGGGCGCCGGTGGCGAGCCGACGTCACGGTGGTTGAGCAGGCACTTGAGCGAGGCCACCTCCTTGGCCAGCCGCTCCAGCTCGCACCTGATCTGCCCGTTGGCCGGCGCGGCCGGCGCGGTCGGCGCGGCGGTGGGGGTCGCGTCGCTGTTGGTCCGCGGCCGCTTGTGCGCTGGCTCCTCTGCGCCGTCACTGGAGGCCGAGCGGTCTGAGAGGCCCGAGTCGCGCTCGTCGCCGGACGAGGTCGCCTCGGAGCCGGCCGAGTCCTGCGGCTCCTCCTTCAGCGCGGTGTTCAGTGTCAGCAGGCTGGCGGCGGCCGCCTCCCGGTCGCAGAGCAGCGTCTTGTGCCGAAGCTTCAGCGGGAGCACGCCGCCCTCCATCGGGCGCGGCTCGGCCGTCTTGGTGAGGTTCGTCGCCTCCAGATGGTGGAGCGACGGCGGCGAGCGCTGCTCCGGCTCGACGGAGCGCGGACGGGAGTAATCGCACGCCACCGGCTCCGGCTGCCGCAGCTCGCACATCGACTGCTGGCGGAACAGCAGCGCCGGCGGCGGCGCTGGCGGCGAAGCGGGGGCGAATGTCGGCGGGGGCGGGGGCGGTGTCGTGCTGCCCAGGAACGGCACAGCTCCGGCGCCGCCACCTGGCGTCAGGGGCATCATGTGCTGCTCGGCCAGCGGCTTGTGTCGCTTGGTGAAGTTCAGGATCTGGTCCATGGCCGGCAGCTGCGCCAGCACCTGCTCGTGATTGATGAGATTATCGCCGACGATGCCGAACTTGTCACGGATGGCGGTCAGCTGCGCGCGCATCAACTGGTTCTCCTTGGTGAGCTCGAACACGCGCGACTCGAGCACCATGTCGGTGAGGCGACGCTTCTCTCTGCTTCGCTTGGCAGCCTCGTTGTTGCGCCTCCGCCGGTCCCAGTAGCTCTCATCCTTCTTGTTGTCGGGGATGAACTCGCGCTGTTTACGCTGGTTGAACATGTCACACTGCAGGGAGGAGGACATCTCCAGCGGCGAGACCGGGTAGGAGTCTGTCGCGGTCGACGCTGGCGCCACCGCAGTGGCGCGGCCGCCATTCGTAGCGCCGCCAGGCGGCGGGTAGCTGAAGTAGCCAGGCGATACGGAGCTGAAGTGCGACTTGAGGCCGGCCAACTGGACAGAGCTGAGAAGAGTCTCGGCCACCATGATGCGCGGGTCACCTGCCGGAAGAAATGAGAGGTCAGACTCGGCCGTGTATGGGTCAGACTCGGTTTCGTAGGGGGTCAGACTGGACAATGGGGGGGGGTTAGTCTCGGCTGTGTAGGGGTCAGTCTCGGCTGTGTAGGAGTGAGACTCCATGTGTTAACACCGAGACAAGCGCACTGTTCCAGCATGACGAGTCACCGGTACGACTACGCTGGCATCGTCTCCTGAGTAGAAGTAGTAATGCCTTGTGCGACAGTTACACATGTCCCCTTTTGATGTAACGTCTCAAGAGAAAACATGGCATGAAGATGAAAGATGAAGGCCTTTGCTTGTTCCACGACTGATTCCGGGGCACTGGCCTGGGGACAGCTTTGTTAATGTTTGCAACGGAAGGACGACCCAATGCAGCAGAGAGATGGGTCAGTAATGACGTCAATGCATGCTACGCAGCATTGAATGACGTCAATGGTGTCATATATGCAGCGACGGATGAGGACAGTTGACAGCTGCAGGCTCGTTTCAGTCCAGCTGCGCGTGACCAGCCGAACCGGTGCTCGCACCCTGCGTCCTGTCCGACACGCAGTGAACACTGCGTTATCATCGCAACGGACGGCTGCACAAGGTCTAGTGCGCGGCATTTTGCAGACAGTTGGTTTCCGCTAAAACTCTAGCAGTTTATAGTAATGTTATATATTAAGCCGTTGCAGGGCTCATGGTCACGTTACGGTAATGGCGAGGGGAAGCTGGTCATTCGGCGCCGGCAGGAAACGCGAGGTGAACGGCGTTCCGTGAGTACCGGTGTGAAAGGTTAGATAACATATTCCCACACTTGGTGTACTTGTTCGCCAAGGTTGGCTGAGTCGACTGCAAGCACCAGTATAGCTGGCTGGCACGGCTACCTCAGCCAAATTACTTCACACAAGAAACATAACGTCTGTCACGAAAACAACGGCTCTTAACCCTTCCTGTTTCACTCAACCACGGAATTCGGTACAGTCAGCACCAAGCTTCCCGGGCACTTGCTTTCTGAGAGACCTCGTTCTGGTAACACAGCTTGTCGGTCGTGCCACATAACGACTCCACACTGGCAGTGCCAGGTGGTCGACAGCAGCGGCGGTGTGTCACGGCGTAACACAGCGTAACACTTACGCTGTTCCCTGCCTGACCTGGTTACGCCGCGCCCGTTTTCACTCGGCCATGGTACTCTCGCATCACGCTGGGCCGGCAGAAGCCGAGCATAGCGCCGTGAGGCGGCGCGGCATCGCGATCGGCGCTCGACCGAACCATCGGGAAGTGGGCCGAAGAAACGGAGATACACCGGTTAGAATCCACGAATTCTGTGCCAGGGTTAGGATTGTAACCGCTGGAGAAATGACGGACGCATTTATCATGAATTAAAGACGAGTCTGGATGCATTCCACCCGACGAGACCAAACTATACAAAACCGGTGCGATCGGATCCCATCCGATCTCAACCAATCTAGTCCAACCTGATTCGATCCGATACGATTCGATCAGTCCCGATTCGACCCGATCTGATCCGATCCGATTCGATCCGATCCGATCCGACCTGCTCAGATACATTCGACAAGGCAGCCGACATCATCAGAATGTGTTTTCAATACGGACTACTTTGGCCTGGATCGTACGATCCGTTGGCGTTCTCGATTTCGATCTGCACGATCGATCCGTGTAAAGTGATCGATCCGTGTAATTGTTTTCGCTCAGGTGTACTGCTATGATTACTGCATTGAGCCAGTCGTCAATGAAGACTAATCGGCGAAGATTGTATCGATCAGTCATCTATGGTCATGTAGTTGTTCAGCAGTAGGCAATAATTGTAAAATAGTTCAACACAAATTCAAGAAAATTGCGAGTGAAACGATGTTGTACTTACAAGTAAATGTAATCGTCTGTTTATTTATCTTCCCGCTTTTATAATCCCTTACAAAAAGATACACCAGAATAAGTCACATGTATGGCAGAATAGAACAGGGCAATCAGTTAAGCTTGTCATCATGCTAAGCTGTACGATGAAGCTTTCTGACGTAAACAAGCTCTAACGCAGTTGGCGAATATGATTCAAGCATAACAACACAGTCAGAAGCTCAGCTGACGTTGGCCAGCTCCGAACCAGCTCAAGAACCCATGCATCGGCTGAAGGAACACTGATGGTGATTCGGGCGGCGAATCAGTGCTGATTCAGCGTTGGATCAGCGCTGATTCAGTCACGGGCGAGTTGATTCACCGGTGGCTTGGCCATGTCGAGTGAATCGCCGGTATGTGGCGGCGCTAATCAGCGGTGACTTCGTGTAATCAGCGGTGACGGCCGTGTGATTCAGCGAGTTGCGACACGTCGCTCCACACAGACTACAGCCGCAAACCGCCAGCCCAGCCGACCCTGCCCGCGCCGCAGGGCGGAATGAGGACACCGGTGTCCTCGGAGGAGAGCGTGGGTCCGCGACGGCACGGCACGGCACGACATGGCACGGCACGGCACGGCACGGCACGGCACGGCGCCACTCGCCGTGAGGAAGGTCAGGCAGACAGCTGGGGCTACTTGAGTTGTGTTAGCGATAATAGGCAGGCACCTGGAGTGCTATCACCGGGATGACAATGTTCAACGCAAGGTCATTTGGCACGTGACTTGCAAGGAGCGAAGCGGGGACTCGAGGGGGGTTGCTGCTGCCAGACTCTGGCCAAAGCTGCCACATAGCAGAGGAGCCAGCGGCGCATGTCCCACGTTGGAGTGCTCAGAGGTGACTGAATTCCAACCGGGTCAAACAGCAGCTCAAACCTGCAGCCGGCCTCCGAATAGAAAGCCAACATCTCCGCAGACGAATGATCTGGAAAACCTGCATCACTGGACCCCCCCCCCCCCACCCCCCGCAACCCTTCCTCCATCCCCCTCCCCGTGGCGGCTCCTTCATAGCCAATCTCCGCCCCCGCTGGGGTCGCCCGCCGTTCGACCCGCCCGGACGAGGGCCCCTCGCCGGCCAGCCCCACAAGCTGGTTGCATCAGAAATAGTTGCCTGCTCGCGGGGCTGGGCTGACGTAACCGGCGGCCTTGACGTTTGACGGGGCAGCTGCTGCTGCAGCGGGGAGCGGGCCTGCAGCAGGTCGGGCCGGCCCGGCCGAGGCGAGCCGCACCGCAGACACTGCGGAAGTCATGCCGAGCGGCCACATATAGCTCGCCTGCAACGGCTGGCCTGGGGTGAGCCAGGGTTGGGGCTGCAGTCGGGGCTGGAGGTGTGGGCAGGGGCTGGGCTAGGGCTAGGGCTGGGTCTCGGGCTGGTGCTGTGGGCTGAGGATCAGACAGGAAGTGGGCGATACATGAGAGTAGTGATCTAGATGGAAGGTTTTTGAACACGGGGATGGGTCAGAGGTCGAGAGACATGGGCGGAAGGACTGGGTTAGATGGATGAGAACAGACATGAGGGTCCGTAGACGAGAACGAGGTCATGTCGGTGCGTTTAGGGTCATATCATGCAAGGCGACACATCTTCATGACATACTGGCCAGAGGTCATAACCAACTTCTGATGGTAGATATTATTGGCTGTGTTTATCTTACCGTGTAATACAAACCTTATTAAAACAACAATTTCGAAACAAAATTCTGGTAGACGGAGATTGGTATTTCTTGTCGCAAACAGGCCTTGTCGCATTACGAAATCCAAATGACCTCTGCAGCACAAGAACACACCATCCCGGCGGCTTGGCACATGCTCACTCATGCCAGTAATCCATCACCTAATCATTGAATGGGACATTGCCAAACAAACAGCAGCACCTCGGCCGCCTGCGCCGCCTCTCAACCCGGCCGCCCCGCTTGCAACACCGTGTTGCAACTTCCTCGGCCTGCAGCGTCGCACGTGCAGCGGTGACCAGCCGCCGCGTGAGCTCCCTTGGACGTCGGCGGCGGCGGCGGCGGCGCGGCGGCGCGGCGGAGGCGGAGGCGGCGCGGCGGAGGCGGAGGCGGCGGGTCGCATGCCGCCGACTCGCGTGACGCCTGCTCTGCTGGCTATTGATTCTTCCCGGCTTCATTGCGTAACTGGGGTCGTGAGCCGGATGGGTTATATCGAGCCACTGCCGCCGCCCCGGCCGCCGCTCTGAGCCCGGGCGGGGGCGGCGGCGGCGGCGGCGCTGCTCGAAAAAGCTCCCGTTGAGAGCGACAGTGGATCCGGTACGACGGAGGTAATGTAATTCCGGAGCGGCACTGGCAGGATCTGGTCCCGAGATGGCTCCGACGGGGGGTGCTTTGCTCTCCTGCTCTCTTCAGCAGCTCCATCCGGTGTCGTCCGGTGTTAACCAAGTCTTGCGCAGCGCCCACATGCTCTTCCCTCGGTTACGTGTCAGGATGGACAAAAACGATCGCGCGGGACCGGACAGAAACGGCCGGCGGTGCCCGTCACGAAAAAATGGCACGTCACGTGACCTTCACACGTGACCTTCACACGTGACCTGTGGCCATCCAGTGAGCCTGACACGTGACCATCAGATCAGCGTGACCGTCCACCAAGGTGCTGACGCAGCTAGCTAGCAGCGAGGTCAGCGAGGTCACCCGTCAGGTCAGCACCCGCACTCGGCCGTGCCCCGAGACCGACCCAGAAAACTCGGGCCACTTCCCGAAATGCGGGGGGCCGGGCAGAGGAGGGGTTAGTCAGCTCGGTGATTCAGCCGGCAGCGTGCCACGCGAGTTTGTGATGCAACACAGTCCAGCTGCCAGGAGCTCTGCAGAAGCCGGCTGCGCCGCCCCTGGCACCGTCCGCCGGACCACAGCGCGGTGGCAGAGGCCACAGCCGCATCGGAGTTCTGACACAGCTGTGGCAGACATGTCACGTGGACATTTCTCACGAGTGAAACTGAGTCTGTTGACATAACTCCTCAAGGGCAGACGAGGACGTCTGGGGGGCAAGGCGAGAGCGCGGACTTACATCATGTTGTCAGCCATGAGCCACTTTGGGCCGCTGGTATCGATTTCGGTAAACAGATAGGGTCTCTCGCCTTTATATACACTAATCGGTGATCATGATGAAACCATCTCAGGAGGACCGGATACCCTGGTGGAAAACGAAGGGCCGCCAGTGGCTACCTCCAGGAGCTCCTGCAGGTCCAGCGACTTAAAACCAACAGCTGCCGAAAGTTCGTCCAGCTGTGACACGTCTGCCGTGCTGCAGACCAGCTGGGGGCGCTTTCTTTCCACTCGGACTCGCCCGTGATAACGCGACCTCGTCTTCACAGCCGAGAGCGGCGGCGGCAGGTCGGTCAGTGGGCCACTCGCGCCGCCACCGCGGGCAAGTGGGCCGGGGAAACGCGGCGCTCTCCGCCCCGCGCCCGCCGCGCTCGGCCGGCGGCGGCAGGACGTTGACCGGGCGAGTTACGCAATGGTGCGGCCCGCGCGGCCCGTGCCGGTCCGGCCGGACGGCTCCAGTATATGGAGCGGGTTCGACTCAGGTGTCTGCCGCCGCTGCAAATCAATGCGGGTTCGGTGTCTACCGCTGCTGCAGACGGCTGCAGAGACGCTTTCTCTCGATCTGCGCCGAGAATAGCCCGGGACGGGTTTAGCGATACTCGTAAACACGGCGTACGCTGTAGACTGTGAGATGTCATAGCGTGCTGCATGGATGGAATGGGAAGTCGAAACAGAAGATCAGAGGAATAGTCGTATTATGGCTACTGTTTCTGATTGGACAAAGGGCTTCGGACAAAAAAGTTAGCAGTTCTTGTGGTAAAATATGCACTTCCAAAGGAAGTATGTTCCCACAAAAATGTGCCTCATATACAATAAACTATATATCCCCAGAATCGCTGTGGAGATCAGAATATGTAGATTGTTGAGGTCTGGAACCTATCCTAGCACAGCAGTCCGAGTGGAGTAGGCAGGAAGACATGAGGAAACGTCACTGCTCCGCAACAAAGACGGCGACATCGGACATGTCGGCAACAAAGAAGGACAAACGGCTCAAAGCGGTTCGGCTACTCCGCCCAGTTGACCGAAGCACTTGGTCACGCCGCTCGGCCACCAGATCTCCTCACAGGGTCGGAGTCACGCCACGTATGATTCAGCGTCCCTGGTCTGCACATTGCGTCAGCGCTCACCGTTCGAAAATAGACACGTAATCCAGCCGGCTAGCGGCAGAAGAGGTGGGCGGCGGTGGGGCAAGTCAGGGGAGTGAGAGGGAGGGCCGACGAGCGGCTGCGATTGTTGAAATATTTTATGACCTCCTGAGCCGCTGAAATGCTGATATGCCGAGCCGCTCGGCCGCTCAGCATGGCAGCAAGAGGTGTTTCGGAGCCGACTGCAGACGCGGCCGTCTGACCGTCTGACCGTCTGACCGTCTGATCCTCTGACCGCTCTTTGACCGTTTGACTCCGCCACAAAGCCTGCCCTCGTTCGAACCGTCCCTTTGTCTGATCGTCGGACCGCCGCCTGACGTCAGAGGGTTGCATAAGCGGGTCGGGCTGCCGGGACCGTCCACTTGAGCTGGCTCGTTGCGTCAGGCCCTTCCCGTGCGGCTGTCATCGATGGCAGGTCCTGCTGCACCCGCCTCCGCTTTCATCAGAACAGCCCGAGGAGCTGACCCGACCGACCGACCGGCCTTGGGCCACAGCGCCGCGCTCGTACGTCACACCGATGGCCATCGGCACCGTCCGATGGCCACTGATGGCCATTGGGCCGGCGGCGATCGGCGAACTTAGGACCAACGGCGGTCGTCAAGTTCGAGCGGACGGAATCGCCCGGCGACAGCAGACAAACCAGACTTACCCGACGAAAATACATCGTGACCAAGTTCTGTCGTCGGCTCTAATCGTAAGAAGCCTAAAATGTTCCGAGACTTCCCCAATAACGACTAAACAAAGAACCCGCTTCGGAAATGATGGCTTCTGTTTCCATGGACAATGGCACCAATTATATCATATCCAGAGGAAGCTACCAGTAGTAGTAGCAGAATAGCATTCCAACCAGAACTATTAACAGTATTTCATAGTGCATTGTGCTTTATAATCTTCGTTGGATTAAGCTTGAATTATCATCGACCATTGTGGTTCGCTGTCTAATATGGCCATTGTTGTTAAGTTTGAGAGCAAAATATAAGGTTACCTAATGTTATTGGTGAAGTACCTTATGGTTTATTTATGTTGGGTTTGGCCAGGTAAAGTCGCATCAGATGTATCCGATAAACCAGAACCATAGCAATCAAATGATGAGTAGCTGGACACCACAATCATGTTGTATCATTTGGATCGTGACAGAGGCACCAATGTTTGCACATCCAAGTTCACCCGATGAAAGCATCTTTTCGCAAAACTTTCCGTCCATACTAAGAAATCTCCGGTGCATAACGAAACATGTCGAGCAGCACTTTTGTCGTGCGGCTCAAGCGTAACAAGGGCTTTTGAATCAACGTCATTGACACAAGTTAATCAGATATACTAGCATTACTACATCCACATTCATGCCTAACTACCAATGACAATTGTATGTGTGTGTGTGCATGTAACAATAACGTACAAGGGTCTAATTCGAGGTATCAGGGGAATGTGTGGAACAACAGAGTTACAAGATCATGTGATCAGATAGTAGATATAATCAGTATATACTGTTAAATCAACGGTCTGTCGCGTTTCTGTCAGTGACTCCAGGACAAATTAATACAATTTTGGTAAACTTAAATTGCTGCGACACAATTCACGTTGACCTAGACCTGAAAACAATCTCGATTGTATAATAGATCGCTGCAACTAATCGCGCTACGGCGGTGGCGCTACGGCGGTGGTGCTACGGCGGCGGCGGAACACGGGTTTCATTCAATTTAACGCACCACGAAAACCACTCTATTAGCCCTCAGAAATACTGTTCTCTCTCATCCTGCGGTTGCCGGGAGCCCGCGGCCACATGTGTGCCGACCGGGGCCTCTCGACTCCTCGATCGATCCACTCCCTGCCGCCCCGCCCTCAGCGCACTTCTCTGCCCTCTCAGCACAGCTTCCCCCGGCTTACCTAGCGGTGCAGCTCCCCGTGCAGAATCCTCCTCTGATCTCTCCTCCTCTGATCTCTGTCTACCGCACCCCGGGCGCTCCGCACAGCTCTCGTCCTGTCCGCGTGTGCGCAGCGGAGCGGTTTGCGACCTACCACTCCTACAGCCGAACACAACTGACGCCCGCGCCGGCACTCGCTCACGTTTGCCGACCGGCCGCCTGGGTGACGTCACCGGCCGGGGTGGCGTCACTCACGCGTTACGTCAGCGGCCGGAGACACGGTGAGGCCGACAAGGCACGGGCGAAGAGGGATGCGATGTGACATGTGAACCGTGTGCCATGGCCTCAAGGTCAGGCCGACACAGATGGAAGGGACGGGCGAGGAGGGATACGGTGTGACATATGACCCGAGTGGTATGCCCTGAGGCGTCATAGATATAGGGGATGACACAGAGTGGCACACTGCCCGACACCTCAGACTGCCCGACACACGCATCAGCGGTTTTCGGGATGACGCAGACGGGGGATGGCATTTGGAGATGACTCAGTCATGACCTGGGGCGTCAGAGGTTTAGGGGATGACTCAGAATCAGTCATAACCCGGGGTGTCATAGGTTTAGGGGATGACACAGGCTGTCCGTTTGTATTGAGAGACTCAGTCTAGTGGCACACGGTCCTTTGTGACCTCTGCCACGTCGCTATATCAAGTCAAAGAGACTCCAACGACCTACAAATCGTGATCCTACTCAACGATGCGTAAAAATAAAACACACATTTCACGCCACTAAACACACCTGCCACGTAGTGAAAATCGCTTAACATCCCCTACATAACCGATTGCGAATTTCCTGTCTCGGGGAAGCTCAGGCCAAATTACGATGCATGTTGAGTCGGTTCTACTGTTTGGCCGGAAATTGTCTTCGTCTGCTGCCGCGTGTCATGTACGACCTTGGCGCTCAAGGATGGCGCTGCATATTTTTCCACACGCGGCCGCCAGGTTTGGCAAGGAGTAACGGTGGTATAACGAGGAAAGATTGGTATTCGGTGCATAACGCCCTATTGAATGCTGATCATTGAGCTGGTCATGACGCGCCAATCATCATTCGCTAAACATCGCTTGTTGCGTATAGACCCTTGTCATACCAGCCAAGCGCATATTGCTAGTTCGCTGGCAGAATTCAATAGCGAAAGTTTAACTTGATCTTAGGTTGGAGCACACCTGTGGTGGTAGGATTTAAAAGTTTGAGGGTGAATACATTGAAATATGTCTATGAACTTCTTGCAAATTAGGAAGGAACATTACATAGCGATAGGCACACTTATGGTCTGAATACTCCACTGTGTTATAATGAGTTCTGCCTGCCCTTTCTGAAGTCACGTTTTAATTTGAACGTTAACCCGCGCGGCGCTGGGGTCTCCAGCCGAACGCGCGGCGCTGGGGGGTAAATTTTACCCCCCCCCCCTCGTATCTTCCGAACCAATAACCGCAGCGAGACGCGCAATGCGGCGATCGCAAACTCTCAACGAGAAGAATCGAATGCATACTCGAAATTCTTCAAATAAGGTCACTTGTCAGGTCACGGTCAGGTCAAATGTAAAATGTAAGTATTTGAGTTTTTGGGCTATACTTTCCATCCAAAGCCTTATATTGCAACTATTATCTCACAAAGTGCTCCAGAGTGTATAATGCATTTCCCGCATAAGTAAAAGTGAAATTGTAAGCAAAGGTCAAGGTCAAAGTCAGGTCACACAAGGTCACAGGTCTACGAAAGCCATGCGACACATGTTGCATGGGTTATTTTACACGTATAATTCGATAGAAGCAGCCATTTTCACAGCCTGACACCATATAATCGTCCTCAGGTCAAGGTCAGGTCACAATAAGGTCACAATTTGAAATTGATTAATATAAATAAACATTGCATGTTTCTAGACTAGTTTTGTCTTCGAAATACAGTGGTGGCATTTATTTGTCTGTATCTGGTCAGTAAAAGCCAAAAAACGCAATTAAAAAAATGACGTCATGAGTTACTTGTTCTTAGAGAGCCATAAGTCAGTCAAAAATAAAGAAATTGCTTTGAAATTTGGTTTGAACATCGTTCATACTCGGTTCTCTAATATATCTTCCGGTTTTTTTTAAAAATCTTCAAACAAAAAACTTTTGTGGAAATTCTTCCCCAAAAAATCAGTTTTTTGCATTTTTGGGGGTCAAAAACCCAAAATTTAGAACATCTGAGATAGCCATGTCAAAGACAATGTTATTTCCCTTCTTTTGACGCCTTTTATTTGCAATTTGCAGTAACACGCTATTTTCTACGATTTTTCAAACATTTAACGTTTTTTCTCCAAAAATGACGTGGCATGACGTCACTAAAACGTCATTATCTCCCAAAAAAAATCACGAATTAAAAACAAAAATGGCAGAAGACGTAGAATTGATGCACCATAAGCTACCGTAAGTTACACTTTGATATCTGGCATAGTTGTCAAGTTATGGAGAAAATTCGGGAGGGGGGGTAAAATGTACCCCCCCCCCCCCCAGCGCCGCGCGGGTTAAAGCAGGTATGCAGAGTCAAATATGCATCTTCGGCAATCTTCCTTCCTAGATTTGTAAGTTTTTAGCATAATAGTAGAAGTACCTTATTCTAATCCCAACTGATCTTGGTGATATGTGCTTTCAAAGAAATATTATTGTGGGATTGCAAATATGCATACAGCAGCGCTGCCCAGTATAGCACAAGAGTAATTTGACGCTGTCTTAGAATGTCGAAATAAACCAAGTCCAAGCGGACACGGGAATAAATCAAATTGCTGTTCTACTTTGGGATAATTACTTTCTGAGTTAAGCCCGAGTTGATAGCCAGAAGTGAGCCAGGAAACCGCTGGCTGAATGGCTGCACTGGTTTGGAAACGGACCGCGTAATCCTCGGAGTCTTCTGGAAATACGTAATGATATAACCTGGCTGCTTCATGACCCCGTACAAATTGTCCTGGGTTTGAATTACTGTTACGTATGCAACGTGAAGTTACATAACGCATACCCAGCAACGACCCTGCAACGATTCTAGCAAATGCTGGTGCAACAATGCATATATACATAACAATGAATTCGTGCCGATATCGTAGTATAAGATGACCCAGAATTGCGTAACACTATTACACCGATCCTGGAAATGATGCGATATTGTGTCACGGCTTCGTGCGCTGTTACTGAGAATATCTGGACACAGTGTTACGTAACATGTAACACAGTGTTACGTAACAAGTAACACTGTGTTACGTAACACGTAACACAGTGTCACGTAACACGTAACACAGTGTTACGTAACACGTAACAGTGTGTTACGTAACACGTAACACAGTGTTACGTAACACGTAACACAGTGTTACGTAACACGTAACACAGTGTTACGTAACACGTAACACAGTGTCACGTAACACGTAACACAGTGTTACGTAACACGTAACACAGTGTTACGTAACACGTAACACGTAACACAGTGTTACGTAACACGTAACACGTAACACAGGGTCACGTAACACATAACACAGTGTTACGTAACACGTAACACTGCGTTACGTACAGTGTCACAGTGTTACGTACAGTGTCACAATGTTACAGTGTCACAGTGTTACAGTGTCACAGTGTTACACAGTGTCACAGTGCTACGTAACTCAGTGTCACGTAACAGCGCTGTTCTTAGCCGGGAGTGTCAGCAATCGTTCGCTCTCTCAGTTCAGAGAGCAGGCCCTGCTCCAGACCGGCTGCTTAACCTGCACCATTGCAGAGCGCGTGTTCTGCAGAACCAGAGATGTGTATTTATTGCAGACAGCTTCGACACTTCGGCCATAGAATATGGTCCTGGCGGGTTTAGGAGGCTGGTCATGTTTTGCACATAGATGAAATTAGGTGAAAACGTTGAAAGCATTAGTGTTCAGTGTTAAATGAGGTTAAATACTTCTAAGAAGCATACAAAGAATACATACTTCATGACTTTGTGCTGGTGGACCCAAACCCGTCTCATAACACTGCACTACTACGCCATTTAAAAACTTACCGTTTTGCATCGCTGTCATCTTGTCAGACAGTTCGTATGCAAAATGGCAACCTGTTTTTACATACTTTACTTCAAAATTGTCCTTAGTTTATGCATAGCTTATCCATGCATATGGAGCACAGGTAGAGCCGCTCTTTTGTGTCGAGACCTATCTTGTGGCGTCTTTTGTTACTGAACACAGGACAATGACATATTCCACAATCGTTGATATATTGAGTGGTAGGTTTTGAAGAACCCTGTGCCGAATTATGAGCGCATCCAAGGGCCATTGCGGTACAAATGCTGACAAATATCAAATAAAACTTAAATTCATAGACACATACGTATTTGATGCAGCACGAATGTTCTCTAATGAAGTTGCCTTTTCCTATTTCCTAGTGTTTCATTTAATAATATTTATTTCATGTGAATAAATGTTTAATATGTTTATTTAAGACTGTGATACAGCAATGTGCAAGCTCCAGCACAGACACAACGTTGGTGCACATTGCCAGGTCATCTAATGCTGATACTGGCACAGGTTTTAACTTGCACGATATAAATATACAATCATATACATGCAAATACATTACATACCATTGCGTTTACAATACAAATATAAATTTTCAACATTTCATCCCGCATCTGATCAAGAAATTTATTCAGGAAACATCATCAGTATTCAACAAACATTTATCTTTTGAACCGTCTGGATGGCCGGTAGGCTAGAAACATAACAGAACAAAATATGTGCGTGATACCAAGCATATGGCTTGATTGTACAGTTGGTATATGCAGCCATGCTTCATAGCTCCAAGTTCTTCTTGCGTGACATATTTAGGTTATATCTATTGGGCTCAGCATTTGTATGATTTGGTGTAAAAAGAAATGGACCTCAATTCAGATCAACTAGACTACAGGATATGCCATTACATACAATCCTGACATCTCAATTAAATATGTTGTCCACGCAAGTATAGCTAATATCAAACAGAAGAAACGGGAAAGCGAATAAACTGTACTCGATACTGACGAACAGAAAATAGTCGCACTTCCAACGTTTGCTTACCCCTTTGCATGTGCTAATGTTGCATGGAAACTATCGTTATACTTGCTAGCCAATAGAGAATCAATGATGCATTGACTACGTTTCCATGGGCAGGTGGATTACAGCTCAGGATTGGACCAGGCTCAGCGACATACCGGTCCTCCGGAAAATGGAACGCGTTTACATGGGCGAATTGGACACTAAGCAGCTCAGACACTAGTGCCGGAAAATAATGGTTCAGCACTGATTACCAGAGACATGCCACAACAGATATGATTAGGAGTGTAGTGTATTCTGTATTCTGTATTCACAGTCGTAGGGTTATCCACTGCCAGTCGTAGGGTTATCCACCGACAGTCGTAGGGTTATCCACTGACATAGTGGCTATTACGCCCCGAGTCAAATAGTAACAAAAAATGCGCAGGAGGAAAGTCATATGCGGAGGCCCCACGATGGACGTTGAAATCAAGGCCGAACGTTGATTTTTGTGCACTTAAACCCTCGCCTGGACAAGGCAAAATCACTACAAGTTCGGGTAGGGGGGGGGGGGTACGACCCCCCCCCCCCCTCTTAGCGTTTCGCCCCTAATTGAGATAGAGCTTCGATTCAAAAACGAGCCTGTTGCTTGTGACGAGAGGAAACCGCTGATACCCGATTTTAAGGTTGTGGGTCATTAGGTGACCTTTGAGGTCATGTCAATGACCCAAAAGTTATCAGAATTGTAAATGCGTATAATTTGAATTTTATCTGGCTAGAATGGTGAAAGAGCATATCATAATGCAATGCATATCATAATAAAAAAGGTCATATCAGGTCATCTGAGGTCAGTGACCTCGGTTGGCCTGTGGAAACACATGACCCCAGTGGAACATATAATTATGTCAAATGGATCCCAAATTTGAAATCAGCGTCACAAAATGTCCTAGAAACCGCCAGAAGCCAAACAAAAGTAATCTGAGGTCATCGGAGGTCAATGACCTCAGTGAAAATGACCTCAGTCACTGAAAGGTAAATCGATGTCACAATCTCAGTGTAAGCCTCAACTGTCACCTGGAAATACCTGTGCCGCTCCTGAACAACAAAAACTCGGAAACTGCACAAGTTACAAGCATCAATACTACGGGACGCCAGTTGCGCCTGCCATGACCTTGAGAAACAGGTCATAGGTTACGGGTCATGTGGGTTAGAAGAGAAAAATCAGAGCATGTGTCAAATTGTTCAAAAGTAGGGTACTGAAAGTTTCATTGCAATCGATTGGAAACTACGCGAGTTATTCCCTAAAAACCGAGGGTGGGGGCATCCACCTCCCCCTCCCCAAACCCGGGCGGGGGTTAATGTACTCTTGAAAACTCTGGAAAATATTAAACCAACAAAGTCATATGCGTTGGCATTTGACTTCTTTCCGCATTCCGGAGATGTTATGGTTGCCATCGCGACCATCACGAATCGGTATATAATGATTTTGTTGTTGTTTGTAGACACAAATATATAGTGACGAAATACCAATCTAGATAAATAATCTATGTAATGAGTATATGTGACAAAAATAAGTAATTAAATTGAAACTGGTAATACTAGTACCTAACAATTATAGATATTTTCAATAACACCATCTTTTGAAAGAAAACAAATGTACACACCATCCCGATCAAGGCCGCTCAGCTCAAACACAAACAGGATCAGTAGTTGCGTCAATTGGCTAGATCAGTGGTGGTTTAGTAGGGGATTACGGACTGGTTCGGAAAGTGAATTACGGGTGTTTCCATGGGCCGCGTAATCGCGATCACCGCACTGATCGCGATCAAGGAGGATTAGAGGAGCCCATGGAAACCAGGTCATTGGCGACCTGTCACGTTCGGTGGCCACTCTCTATTTTATGGCGTGCGGCGATACCCGCCAGGAGCTTATGGAGGCGATTTGAGTTTTATATAACCCAAGATGGATGCACGCGACCCTGTACCGCGGAATCCATCATACATACATACACTGTTGTAAGCCAGATCACGTGGAAGCTCGATAAGGTCGACAGGCAATGTTTCATGACACATTAAGTCAAGGGTTAATGTGTCATGAAGTGGGGGGGGGGGGGGGGGGGGGGCGCCACCCCGATCCCGAAGTTGGAGGGGGGGGGGGGGGCAAGCGCCCCCCTCTGCCCCCCCTGTTCCCGGGTCTATGTCGATTGATGTTCACCGACTGAAATGCCACCATTGGCCATTGTATACATCATTGAAGAGGTAATAAGTACGCTACAAAACAAAATAGAAGCAAATTTTCTGATAAAGTGATTATGAGCTGATTTGAACCGGAGTGGTATGTGGCACAGGCACATCAGAACATAAATAAGTTTGTGCACCGAATGTCTGAACAGCAGCATCCTGTCTGAACATCTGAACAGAAGCTTCCTGTCTGAACATCTGAACAGGAGCTTCTTGTCTGAACATCTGAACAGGAGCCCGTACTCTGAACATCTGAACAGGAGCTTCTTGTCTGAACATCTGAACAGGAGCCCGTACTCTGAACATCTGAACAGGAGCTTCTTGTCTGAACATCTGAACAGGAGCCCGTACTCTGAACATCTGAACAGGAGCGCGCTGTTCAGGACCCCAGGCACGTGACCAATGTCGTGCTGCTGTATTACTATTGAGGCCATGTTCGGCTCGGCGGCAGCGGCGGCAGCGGCGGCAGCGGCAGTAGCCATCTGGGCCGCCCCGAGGCGGCGGCGGCACACCAGCTGGGAAGAAACCGTGGCTGCACGACGCAGTCGGCCGTGACCGCTCACGAGGCCACTGCTCCCGACGCCGCGCTCTTGAAACTGAAATCGTGACGTCAGCACGCGCACGAAAGCGTGAACGTCTCCGACCTGCCGGGTAACTAGCGCGCCGGCGGCGGCGGCGGTGGCGGGCACTGACCCCGCCGCGCCGCCTCCGGCCAAACAAGGTCAGCTGCTGCCGCCGCACCAGCTGGTGCGCAGCGGTGCGTGACTAGAAGGCTGGCTGAAAACGCCATCCGGGTACTTCGTGCCACTTCGCCTGCTGTGCAGAAGCATAACCGGCACAACAGTGTGGTGTGAGCAGCGGACTTCGATCCGTCATGGTGAGATAAAGCAGCATGTATATCTGGTTCCGAAATGGAAGAGAATATGCCTCCAGCACAGAGGATCTTGGCTCGAATTCCGAGTAGGAGAGATTTTAATCGGATCACAACTATTTCAGTCTCACGACTATGTTTAAAGTGATATGGACCGATGAAGCATCCTCACCAGTTGTCCCACTAGCCATGCACTACTTACTGGCTCTGGTGAGGGTCCAGAATCCAGCACACCACATTCGAGTGAAATTAACTGAGATAACAACTATCAATTACTCCGATCTCAGAACGCCGCTTCAAATGCAAAACATCAAAGCAAGGCGAGCTCGTGCCCTTGGAGTGGTGTTATTCAGTTTCTGTATCTGAGGTCTGCAGCAAGGACCTACCCCCGCTGGAGGACCTCTTAATATTTGCCAGCAGTCAGATCATCAGAGGCCCTATGCTACCCCCTGTATGACCCCGACTGGCCAACATCACTGGTAATACGTCGGGTGGTACCAGTTTACAGACATAAACACACTTCCCATTAGTGTACATTAGATACCGAACGGGACACGCTGGTGTGTCACGTGCAGTCCGCATGTGACCACAGGCAGAGCCCGGCACTTGGCCTGTTCGGTTTCGCCACCAGGAACGCCGTCATAGAGTGTTGACACCTTGAACGGCTGCGCATTAGGGTCGGCAGTGAACCAGGTCAGATCACGGTCTTCGCGGAATAATATACTGATCAGATTCGATGTCATCAGGGACAAGCAGCTCGACATTGGGAAAGTCACAATATGCTAGAAAATCTAAACATATACTTCGGTACAATGCGGGAATAGTTGGAAGCTTGAATAATAGGTATGCGGGTTTATGTACGACAATGGGGTTGGGGACAGGTAGTGGGTTTTTACGCATAACAAATTTAGCGTATTTGTCTCGATTTTTCGATATATACTTCTCACACACATCTTAGACCGCCTTCTGTCCTAAAACTTCCCTTTAACTTTTCATATTAAAAACAACATTCTTGATTTCGTTTGTGACGTCACCTTTGATTTTCACTATGGTCGTGACGCCACAACTACGAGCTTAATTGTTTTAGTTTTTAATAATTTGTTAGTTCATTTCGCATTTTTATATAATAACGAAACATATTTACATTATGAAAAATTATCCTTGTTTTTATGACCCCCCCCACACACACACACACAAAAAAAAAAATAGTACCTTACAAAATTGTCCCCAACCCCATAAGTACTGAAATAATTCCTATACGCAGTCTTTCTGTTATACTCATTCGCTAAACAAGAAATATAAAAACTTTTGATCGCAAACATGCATTATTATTATTATTGATTTATATTCTTGGTATAACTTCAGAGTATGACATGAACATATTCCTAAGAAGGGTCAAAGTTTGCTTTAACCTATCCGTTGTAACTATCTGAGGAGAAAAATAAAAGAACATCCTCAGTATTAGGAAGCTGGTTGACTTGTAGACAGAGATGACACAATGGATAACAGCGCGCAGTCAGGCCATCTTTAGCTAGCTACCCGAAGGGGCCAACTTTTTCAGTATAGATGTGGCCAATCTATATGGTAGCATACCATGGTAGCAGAAGCGATAGATGCCGCCAAGGAGAAACTCGAGACTCATGGCCTCATTGACTCATTGAGATGTTTGGGCTCAGCTATGAGGATTTTTGTATTCTATTGGAGCAGTGTCTTCGCAATAACGTCTTCTCGTTTGGGATGACTTCTACAGGCAGAAACAGGGCATCGCTATGGGTAACCCTTGCGCTCCTCCTTTAGCGATAATTTTCTTGGATAGGTTTGAGCAGCAGGCTTTGGCGAACGCAATTCACAAACCGGACTTCTTAGTCAGATACATAGACGACTATGCGGGAATTTGGACACATGGGGAGCAGGCACTGTTAGAGTTCCTTCAGTATCTCAACAGCCTGCACCCGAACCTGTAATTCACACTGAATCACTCAACAAGAGACAAAGGGGTCCCTTTCTTGGACACTCATGTAACAATCACTACTTCCGTAACAGGACAACGCAAACTGGAGACAGAGCTCTACATTAAGCCGACAACCTCAGGGATCGTCTTGCATGCTTCATAAGCTCACCCTACAGCTACCAAGCACAATATGATCAGGAATATGTTTCATAGAGCCTTGAACAATTCATCTAGCAAAGCAAAAGAGGATGGTAGCTTAGATAAAATTCACACCTTACTTTTAGGGAATGGGTATTCACTGAAACTACTGAAAAGGCTCTTCAGGGAGGTTCGATTGTACACAGGCGGACACAGACAGTGGGGGAGGATGGGTACTTAAGACTACCATATATTGACAAAAAAAAAATTGTTTTGCAAAGTAAAAAAGGTGGTGAAAAGATCTGGCTTAAACGTTAGGCTAACTTGGAGAAACGAAAATAAGTTGAAAACTCAGTTAGTGCGCTCAGCTTTCACGCCGCTTCGCTGCCCGGGGGGAAATAGATGCAATGTATGCAAGAGTGGGTTTAGAGGACAGTGCACACAAAATAATGTTGTGTATAAGCTTAGGTGCAAGCTCTGTGACGCAAATTATATAGGAGAAACCAAACGCCCGCTGAGACTAAGATATAATTAACACTTCCGAGACATGGTAGGCAGGAAGGATGATACACCGATGGGGACCATTTCAAGATAGCTCATCCCGAAGCGGGCCATACCCTTACACCCATTCAAGTGCAAGTGCTTTACAGAGCTAAGGACCACCCGGACCGAACAATCGCAAAGTCTATTTTGATTAGAAAGGAACAACCAAAGCTGAACTCCAATGTGTCATCGTGGCCAATCATGTAAAATTCAACACTTCCGCCCTTTTGCGATGACATTGTTCGTGTAGATACATCTTTTTAGGTTTGGCAACATTGTATTTTGTAATATTTGTATCGTTTTATTGTATATTTATGCATGCTGTTAGATAAGTACTTGAAAGTTTGTTTGTTAGTAGGTGATACTGTGATAGGTGATGCTGTGATATATAGGCAAGATGATGCCGACTATTTATGCAGACCGAAGTTGAAGTATCCTTTCAAAAGTTGTGCCCGTATGAATAAAGTTCGCGATAAATGTCGCGCAAAAATGTGTAAAAAAGCGCGGGAAACAATATGCAATCAAACTTGTATTCTGATTATTGTTGTTTTGGTAATGTATAATTTCTGATGAAGATTTGTGATCGAAATATTAATATAACGTTTTTGGTACTATTATACTTTAATTTCGAGGAAGAGGTCATAAATTATAAAACTAATTATAATATGACACAATGGAGCTTAATTTCAATTTAATTAAAACATGGCACCTAACAAAGTAAGCTAAGGTCTAACTACATACATTATAAATAGTACTTACATTTATATTACTAATGAAAATAAAAGAGAAACGGTATAACATGATTTTGCATGCGAATGAGGTATTTCGAGAGCCTTGTCATGCAACATTCATAAATCGTGGTTGAAATGCATTGCCCGACATCGCTTTGCGTGCCTTTTCCTTTGCCTAGCTCCGGCGTGAGGGCAATCGACTGCAGACTGCAGGTTAATGTAGCCATGGCACGATCAGGCACGTAGCCAAGGGGGGGGGGGGGGGGGCGGCGGGGGCAGCCCCCCCCCCCCTTGCAGGCCAGGAGGACCCTTTTCGGCGCGCGCAACGCGCCGAAAAGGGCCAACGAGACCGCGCGAAGCGCGATATCATGGGCTCTTTACCACGCGAAGCGTGGTCTTTAGAGAGTTTAGAGCACTGCAGAGGCCCTTTGGGCCACCAGGGCCCTCTCTGAAAGACCAGAGGGCCTCTTATACGTTCAAAAGAGCCCTGTGCATGTCAGAGGGGCCCTGGCCAGACCGAAAGGGCCCCTGAGCGGGTCAGAGGGCCTCCTGAATACGTCGAATGGGCCCCTAGCCAGCACAAATGGGCCCCTGGGCAGGTCGAGAGGCTCCTGAGCATGTCGGCAGGGCAACAAAGCGGCCAGTACAGTCCCTTGTCAGGCAATAAGGGCCCCTGAGCAGGTTGGAGGGCCCCTGGACAGACCAGAGGGCCCCTGGGAAGTTAAAAGGGCCCTGTGCAGGTCAGAGGGGCCCCTGACCAGACCAAAAGGGCCTCTAGGTGGGTCAGAAGGGCCCCTGAACGTACCGAATGGGCACCTAGTCAGCACCGAGGGGCCCCAGGGCAGATCGGAGGGCCCTCGCAGCATGTCGCAAGGCGACAAAGCAGCCAGCGCAGTCCCTTGCCAGGGTGGAAGGGCCCCTTAGAAGGCTGGGAGACCCCTGGAGAGACCAGAGGGCTCCTGGAAAGTTAATAGGGCCCCTGTGCAGATCGGAAGGGCCCCTGACCAGACCGAAAGGACCCCTGGGTGGGTAAGAAGGGCCCCTGAACATGCTGAATTGGCCCCTAGCCAGCACGGAGGAGCCCCAGGGCAGATCGGAGGGCCCCTTGAGCATGTCGGCATGGCGACAAAGCAGCCAGCGCAGTCCGACCAGAAGAGTCGCTGGGCAGATCGGAGGGGCTCCTGGGCAAATCAGAGGGGCCCCTGGCTAGACCGAAAGGGTCTCTGGGCGGGTCGGAAGGGCCCTTGAACATGCCAGATGAGTTCCTAGCCAGACTGGAGAGGCCCCTGGGCAGGTCAGAGGGCCTCCTGAGCATGTCGGCAGGGCGACAAAGCAGCCAGTGCAGCCCCTAGCCAGGTCGGAAGGACCTCTGAGCAGGACGAATGGGCCCCTTGACACACAAAGGGGGCTTCGTGGAAGGTCAGAGGAGTCCCTGGTTAGACCAGAAGGGCCAAAAGCAAGTAGAGATCCCAGATGAAGATTACATACAAAGAGGACTTCCTCCACGAT
>JAXIVJ010010755.1:0-46012 GCA_036785665.1 Chirona hameri | reverse complement strand
GTATATGTATATGTATATGTATATGTATATGTATATGTATATGTATATGTATATGTATATGTATATGTATATGTATATGTATATGTATATGTATATGTATATGTATATGTATATGTATATGTATATGTATATGTATATGTATATGTATATGTATATGTATATGTATATGTATATGTATATGTATATGTATATGTATATGTATATGTATATGTATATGTATATGTATATGTATATGTATATGTATATGTATATGTATATGTATATGTATATGTATATGTATATGTATATGTATATGTATATGTATATGTATATGTATATGTATATGTATATGTATATGTATATGTATATGTATATGTATATGTATATGTATATGTATATGTATATGTATATGTATATGTATATGTATATGTATATGTATATGTATATGTATATGTATATGTATATGTATATGTATATGTATATGTATATGTATATGTATATGTATATGTATATGTATATGTATATGTATATGTATATGTATATGTATATGTATATGTATATGTATATGTATATGTATATGTATATGTATATGTATATGTATATGTATATGTATATGTATATGTATATGTATATGTATATGTATATGTATATGTATATGTATATGTATATGTATATGTATATGTATATGTATATGTATATGTATATGTATATGTATATGTATATGTATATGTATATGTATATGTATATGTATATGTATATGTATATGTATATGTATATGTATATGTATATGTATATGTATATGTATATGTATATGTATATGTATATGTATATGTATATGTATATGTATATGTATATGTATATGTATATGTATATGTATATGTATATGTATATGTATATGTATATGTATATGTATATGTATATGTATATGTATGTGTATGTGTATGTGTATGTGTATGTGTATGTGTATGTGTATGTGTATGTGTATGTGTATGTGTATGTGTATGTGTATGTGTATGTGTATGTGTATGTGTATGTGTATGTGTATGTGTATGTGTATGTGTATGTGTATGTGTATGTGTATGTGTATGTGTATGTGTATGTGTATGTGTATGTGTATGTGTATGTGTATGTGTATGTGTATGTGTATGTGTATGTGTATGTGTATGTGTATGTGTATGTGTATGTGTATGTGTATGTGTATGTGTATGTGTATGTGTATGTGTATGTGTATGTGTATGTGTATGTGTATGTGTATGTGTATGTGTATGTGTATGTGTATGTGTATGTGTATGTGTATGTGTATGTGTATGTGTATGTGTATGTGTATATGTGTATGTGTATGTGTATGTGTATGTGTATGTGTATGTGTATGTGTATGTGTATGTGTATGTGTATGTGTATGTGTATGTGTATGTGTATGTGTATGTGTATGTGTATGTGTATGTGTATGTGTATGTGTATGTGTATGTGTATGTGTATGTGTATGTGTATGTGTATGTGTATGTGTATGTGTATGTGTATGTGTATGTGTATGTGTATGTGTATGTGTATGTGTATGTGTATGTGTATGTGTATGTGTATGTGTATGTGTATGTGTATGTGTATGTGTATGTGTATGTGTATGTGTATGTGTATGTGTATGTGTATGTGTATGTGTATGTGTATGTGTATGTGTATGTGTATGTGTATGTGTATGTGTATGTGTATGTGTATGTGTATGTGTATGTGTATGTGTATGTGTATGTGTATGTGTATGTGTATGTGTATGTGTATGTGTATGTGTATGTGTATGTGTATGTGTATGTGTATGTGTATGTGTATGTGTATGTGTATGTGTATGTGTATGTGTATGTGTATGTGTATGTGTATGTGTATGTGTATGTGTATGTGTATGTGTATGTGTATGTGTATGTGTATGTGTATGTGTATGTGTATGTGTATGTGTATGTGTATGTGTATGTGTATGTGTATGTGTATGTGTATGTGTATGTGTATGTGTATGTGTATGTGTATGTGTATGTGTATGTGTATGTGTATGTGTATGTGTATGTGTATGTGTATGTGTATGTGTATGTGTATGTGTATGTGTATGTGTATGTGTATGTGTATGTGTATGTGTATGTGTATGTGTATGTGTATGTGTAGTGTATGTGTATGTGTATGGTATGTGTATGTGTATGTGTATGTGTATGTGTATGTGTATGTGTATGTGTATGTGTATGTGTATGTGTATGTGTATGTGTATGTGTATGTGTATGTGTATGTGTATGTGTATGTGTATGTGTATGTGTATGTGTATGTGTATGTGTATGTGTATGTGTATGTGTATGTGTATGTGTATGTGTATGTGTATGTGTATGTGTATGTGTATGTGTATGTGTATGTGTATGTGTATGTGTATGTGTATGTGTATGTGTATGTGTATGTGTATGTGTATGTGTATGATTGTATGTGTGTATGTGTATGTGTATGTGTTATGTGTATGTGTATGTGTATGTGTATGTGTATGTGTATGTGTATGTGTTATGTGTATGTGTATGTGTATGTGTATGTGTATGTGTATGTGTATGTGTATGTGTATGTGTATGTGTATTGTTGTATGTGTATGAGTGTATGTGTATGTGTATGTGTATGTGTATGTGTATGTGTGTATGTGTATGTGTATGTGTATGTGTATGTGTATGTGTATGTGTATGTGTATGTGTATGTGTATGTATGTGTATGTGTATGTGTATGTGTTATGTGTATGTGTATGTGTATGTGTATGTGTATGTGTATGTGTATGTGTATGTGTATGTGTATGTGTTGTGTATGTGTATGTGTATGTGTATGTGTATGTGTATGTGTATGTGTATGTGTATGTGTATGTGTATGTGTATGTGTATGGTGTATGTGTATGTGTATGTGTATGTGTATGTGTATGTGTATGTGTAATGTGTATGTGTATGTGTATGTGTATGTGTATGTGTATGTGTATGTGTATGTGTATGTTGTATGTTGTATGTGTATGTGTATGTGTATGTGTATGTTATGTGTATGTGTATGTGTATGTGTATGTGTATGTGTATGTGTATGTGTATGTGTATGTGTATGTTGTATGTGTATGTGTATGTGTATGTGTATGTGTATGTGTATGTGTATGTGTATGTGTATGTGTATGTGTATGTGTATGTGTATGTGTATGTGTATGTGTATGTGTATGTGTATGTGTATGTGTATGTGTATGTGTATGTGTATGTGTATGTGTATGTGTATGTGTATGTGTATGTGTATGTGTATGTGTATGTGTATGTGTATGTGTATGTGTATGTGTATGTGTATGTATGTGTATGTGTATGTGTATGTGTATGTGTATGTGTATGTGTATGTGTTATGTGTATGTGTATGTGTATGTGTATGTGTATGTGTATGTGTATGTGTATGTGTATGTGTATGTGTATGTGTACTGTGTATGTGTATGTGTATGTGTATGTGTATGTGTATGTGTATGTGTATGTGTATGTGTATGTGTATGTGTAGTGTATGTGTATGTGTATGTGTATGTGTATGTGTATGTGTATGTGTATGTGTATGTGTATGTGTATGTGATATGTATATGTATATGTATATGTATATGTATATGTATATGTATATGTATATGGTATATGTATATGTATATGTATATGTATATGTATATGTATATGTATATGTATATGTATATGTATATGTATATGTATATGTATATATAGTATATATATATATATATATATATATATATGTATGTATGTATGTATGTATGTTATGTATGTATATATATATATATATATATATATATATATAGTATATAATATATATATATATATATATATCACCCACTCCACATCATGTCTTTTCGCTTCGCCGATCCCAGATGAGTCTCTGAACAGGTCGGAAGAGCGTAGAAAAGGTCAGAGGGGCCCCTAGACGATCTGAAGGGACCTTGGGCCTTTTTAACAGTAAGAATACAGTTGTACAGGGAATCAAACTCAAAATTTTCGCGCCGCTCCGCGGCGCAATTTAACTACAAATTATATTATATGCGGGTTAGGAAAACAATCGGTCAGTTTCTCGGCGCATTTATGTGTTATGTTGCTACTTTCCTATATTATTGGGCAAAATAGTTCATTTTGGCACCTTTTTCCCCGCACTTTTAAACGCACAATATAGCAATTTTAGAGGTCCGCACCATACGCAATGCGACGCATTGATGAGAAAGCAACCCAGGGCATAATACTCAAAATTTTCGCAATTTGTTTAAGAGTTCCAGGTTTTAGAGCTTAAAAAATATTCCAAGTTGGTATAGCTGATTCCAAATTCGTGTCGCTGGTTCAAAGTTGATGTGGCAGTTTGCTAACTCCAGCTCCTAAACGTTGGTATGGCCCATGCCATACCTGCCATACTGCATTTTAACAGCCTTGTAACGTGCCTTTTCACACGTTTTTTTTAGGGGGGGGGGGCCTTTCAACGCTTGGGAAGGGTCCCTTTCAACGCTTTGGAAGGGGCCCTGTCAACGCTCGGGAAGGGGCCCTTTCGAGCGGCCGCCCTCCCCTGGACGAAATCCTGGCTACGTGCCTGGTACAAATATCGTACTATATTTGTGAAATTCTGCATTATCGGATTTAGGAGCAGCGCGCGCCGAAGCACAACCATGTCTTCGCTATGGTGGTGGGTTGCGGCCACGACCGCTCGTCGGACCCCGGCTGACTTTCCCGGTCATGTGACCGCCTATGGCCCTGAAGGACGGTAACCGGGGACTGCCGGTCGCAAAATCAATGGAATGCTTGATCGGGTGCCCTTGGAAGCTAAATTTGTATGCAAAGACAATAAAAATGTTGCCTTGGAAAAAGTGGGACCCAGGAAATGACCATAACGTACGGCACGGCGTTTTCCTGACAGCAGCGCAACACGAAATGGCAGCTAATACACTGTATTTGGCATGTTCTGAAATAGTATGTTGTCTACAGTCAGTGGTGAACTTTATGAAATCGGTTGGGGGGGGGGGGGGGAGGCAACGGCCGACGAATGGTCAAGTTGACTTACTAAATGTCCAATACTATATATATGTCCAATACCATATGTATATGTATATATAGTGTATAATTATTATATAATTATACTTATTATAAAACTTACAATTATTGCAATTATAGAACCATTTTTTTCCGTTTCATACAAGAAAAAATACCCAAATTTTTTCTCTCTCAAATTTCCTTCTTTCAGCCCATAAAATTGACAAATTACTAGTTAACTGAAATTGATAGGTAACACTGACAAGGACAGCAACACAATTTCGAAGCTGTTAAATGTTAAATTATCGCTATCGGTGGCAAATTAAAAATGCATCTGAAAAACACGTTCCTCATACATAATTTTCACATGCCAGCCGGAGTCGGCAAACATTAATTGACTCCGACTTCGGCAAAACTCACCTACTCCAATAGACTCAGATTCCGAGTCCGAGTCTGCAAGACTGCCTTCCGAACGACATGGCTCTCTCAGCCCGTTCAAGGGCTCTCCAGAATGACCGAGAGCATTCTCAGACTTGCACAGGGCCCTCTTAGACAAGCGTAGGGCCCTCTCAGATCAGACGGTGGTCATCTCTGGTCCACCAATACTCCTCTCAAAAGAAGCGGAGGGTCCTCTCTAGGGACTTAGGGCTCTCTTAGGCCTGAAAAGAGCCCCCTGGACGATTAAGGGTCCTTTCAAACTGGTAAGCAGATCTCTCAGACAGGCACAGGGTCCTCTCAGGCATGACAAAGGGTAATTTCAGAACAACAAGGAGCCTAAGGCTCTAAGGCCTGGAAGATACTGTCTCAAATCAACTGAGGCCCCTCTCAGACCGCTGGGTTCTTTCCGGTCTAGACAATGGCCCTCTAAGACGAACCTGGGGGCCCGCTCAGGCCTGGCAAGACTCAAGAGCCACTCGAGCCGACCGATGGTCCCCTCAGGCCGACTGAGTTCTCCTTCAGGCCAACCAAAGGCCCCCTCAAGCCGACCAAGGGCCCTCAAGTCGACCGAGAACCCCCTAAGGCCGACAGAAGAGCCCCACAGGCACAATAGGGATCCTATAGGCCGACCGAGAGGCCACTCAGGCCGACTAAGGGGCCCCTCAGGCCAACCGAAGGCCTCCTCAAGCTGACCGAAGGACCCTCAGGTCGAAACTTCACCTCAAACTGACCGAAGGCACCTTAGGCCGAAACAGGGTCTTCAAGTCGACTAAGCCAACTGAGGCCCTGCAAGGCGACCGAGAACCCCCTAAAGCCGTCAGAGGACCCCTACCAGGCAGACGATGGCCCCTTCAGGCTGACTTAGGACCCCTCAGACCGAAAAAAGCCCCTTCAAGCTGACTGAGATCCCCTCAGACCAAACGAGAGCCACTCAGGACGACCGAGGGTTCCTACAGGCCAACAGCGGGCCCCTCAAGCTGACCGAGGGCCCCTCAGACCCCTCAGACCAAGCGAGGGGTCCTCAGGCCCACTCAGGGTCCCCCTCACGCCGACCGAGGTCCCCTGGGGTCATACCGAGGGCCACTCAAACCGACTGAGGTCCCCTCAAACCGACAAAGGGTCCCTCAGGCCGACACAGAGCCCCTCAGGGCCCGAACTAAAAGCTCCTCAGACCAACCAAGGGTCCCCTCAACCCGGCCAAGGTTCCCTCAAGCCGATCGATGGGCCCCTAAAGTCGACCGAGGGCCCCTAAGGCCAACCGAGCTTCCATCCAAGCCGACCGAGAGGACCCCTCCAGGCTGACAGAGGCCCCCTTAGCCGAAGAAGAGCTCGTCAGTCCGACTGGACACCCCCTCAGGCCGACGAAGGGCCGGCCGAGGTTCGATCAAGTCGACCGAGGCCCCTCCCCCTAGTCGACCGCGAGGGCCCCTCAGGCCGATCAGGCCGACTGAGGTCCCCCTCCCCCTCAGGCCGGCAGGGGGAATCCTCAGGCCAAACAATGGCTACTTAGGCCGACTGGAACCCCCACGGATGTGTGTGAGATCCTGTGTACCCCCCTGCCTTTCTCCGCCTCTGATACCTACCTGTTGCCGTGCCTGGCGCCGCCTCTGCTGCGGCCGCCACCTGTGCCCGCAGGCAGTGAGTGTACTGGGCCAGGCTCGCCCGCTGTCGGGTGCCGAGCCCACGCCAGTCGCGTATGCACCGTTCTGGAATACAGCCGCTCTCGCTCCTTACGCGTGTGCACCACTGAACCTCGCGTGAACAGTGACGGACTTCCGAGACATTACAACATGGCGCGGTCGTAGTGTCGAGTTTTAGTGCGTGTTTGCGTTCGGATAGTGGTTTAGAGTGAGTTCGAGTGCTGCAACCCCGTCGAGAATGAGTGACGTGGAGACACTGACGCAGCTGCTGCAGCAGCAGGCTGGGCTGTCCTCACAGCGAGAGGAACGTCTCGCACAGCTGGTGGAGCGGCTGGTCGCGGACCGTCAGCCGCCCGCCGTCACCGCCGGGAGTCAGAACACCGCCGGGAGTCAGAACACCGCCGGGAGTCAGAACACCGCCGGAAGTCAGTACACCGCCGAGAGTCAGAACACCGCCGGGAGTCAGAACACCGCCGGGAGTCAGTACACCGCCGGGAGTCATAACATCGCCGGGAGTCAGAACACCGCCGGGAGTCAGAACACCGCCTGGAGTCAGAACACCGCCTGGAGTCAGAACACCGCCGGGAGTCAGAACACCGCCGGGAGTCAGAACACCGCCGGGAGTCAGAACACCGCCGGGAGTCAGAACACCGCCGGGAGTCAGAACATCGCCGGGAGTCAGAACATCGCCGGGAGTCAGAACACCGCCGGGAGTCGGTACACCGCCGGAGTCGGTACACCGGCCGGGAGTCGGTACACCGCCGGGAGTCGGTACACCGCCGGGAGTCGGTACACCGCCGGAGTCGGTACACGCCGGGATCGGTACACCGCCGGGAGTCGGTACACCGCCGGGAGTCGGTACACCGCCGGGAGTCGGTACACCGCCGGGAGTCGGTACACCGCCGGAGTCGGTACACGCCGGGAGTCGGTACACCGCCGGGAGTCAGAACCGTCCGCGGCGTATGCTGCCGGCCGCCTCCTCCGGGGTTCACGACCCCCAGCGGCCGGCGTTTGCCGAGGGTACCCGAGCTTCCCGCCACCGCAGCCCAGCAGCCGCTGTCTGCCAGTGGCGGCACTCCGCTGCCACCTGCTGTGGACGCTGCCGCCCCCGCGCTTCGACGCTCGCGTCGACGGCGACGCCTGCCACAGCGCCTCCAAGTTCGCTGGGGCGGAACAACATACTGTGACTGAAGTACCGTAGTGCATGCACGTACTGTTTGGTATTTAGACAATTGCGCTTTGTGTGTCAAAGTTATACTTCTTTTTTCCGCGGCAATTATCTTGAGGGGGAAGGTGTGGAAGATCCTGTGTACCCCCCTGCCTTTCTCCGCCTCTGATACCTACCTGTTGCCGTGCCTGGCGCCCGCCTCTGCTGCGGCCGGCCACCTGTGCCCGCAGGCAGTGAGTGTACTGGGCCAGGCTCGCCCGCTGTCGGGTGCCGAGCCCGCGCCAGTCGCGTATGCACCGTTCTGGAATACAGCCGCTCTCGCTCCTTACGCGTGTGCACCACTGAACCTCGCGTGGCAGTGACGGACTTCCGAGACATTACAACAGGATGGACGAATGGCTCCTTCAAGTCGACGGAGTGCCACTTCAGGTCGACCGAGCTCCCCTCCAGGCCCAAAACGAGGCTCGCTCATGCTGACCGAGGGCTCGTCAGGTCAACCAAGGACCCACTCAGGCCAACCTCGGTTAACCTCCTGGAAGAGACATGGACCCCTAGGCCCCCTGGCCGCGATGACCCGATTGCCTTTGATGGTACGATCCCCTCGACGTTCCTCCGCATCAAACTATTATTTTAGCACGGATGTTATATATTTAGGATATTGCAATACCAGGGAGCCAAAAAGGCTGCATAAACTATCAGCTTTATTTCAGGCAAAAATAAATTTACAACAAATACTATTGAACGCCATTTAAATAGAGCACTCCGATCGCTAATTCGTCATGCTCCCTCCGCTATTCGCTAATCTGAACGCTTGAACCTTGTATCTACAGACTTGTTAGCAGAAGAGAATCCATGCTACCAACTTACCCATATCATAATCGAAAAGCAGTCGCAGATGGAGTCACAATGCTCGTATACTTGTAAGATGGAATACTCGAGATGGTATCACATCTTGACAGCGTCCTGACATTGGGAAACTTGGGCGGAAAATGACACCCTATGGATACTATTTTTCCACTCTTTTCCCAAGTTTTCATCTTAATTTTTCCACTCCTTATTCTAAAATGTATTGGATAATTTGAACTCTATACTGATTTATGGATGTAATGATAGGACAAGACAGGAAAGACAGATCAAAATTGGTATAGGTAATAACTAATTCTGGTGAGCGGGTAATTGGACACTGATAAAGCCGAATACAACGGCTTTTGTTTGAATTTTCCACTCTTTATGCTTAATTTTAGCCATAATTTTCCATTCTGCACCGAAGCTCCAAAGTAATCCTAGGACCCTGCATCTTGATATGATGAAATACGCAAAATTCCAAAACAACAATCTGTACGAGTAAGTCCTTGACATTTTAGAGGGGCACACATTTTGGGGCACACATTTTGGAAAACATTGGGGGGGGGGGGGCAGAACACTGTTGGGGGGGGGGGGGCTCAGCTCAGCATTGGGGGGGGGGGGGGGGGGGGCTCGGGCCCTCCCAAAGAGATATAAAGTTCCGCCCCTGTCTACAGCCATTGTTGTGATCAAAGTTTAAAAAATATCACACCATAGTGCACACTGCACAGTGACCGGCTCGCAGGTAGCGGTCCAACCCGGTCACGGGTTGAGGCAGGTGTACTCGATCAGGGTGCGGTACCAGCCACCGGGACGGTACCGCACCCTGCTGTGGGTCGGTGCAGATGGTAACTGAATCGTCAGTGATCCAGCAGGTAGATGAGTGCCGAGCGGAGGACCACCATCTCAGTGCGGTAACTGAAACAAAGTTTCCCGGCCGTGGCGCGGGTCTCCGCTGGTATACAAAAAATGACGTTGATATCTGTTACGGGTTTCAAGTTAAATTGAGAAAATCCGGGATTGGGAAAATTCTGCCCCCCCCCCCTGCCAGCGGGTCGCGGGTTTACTTTAACAAACAAAATATCAACTAATTACGAGCGAGCGCGAAGCGCTCGCTCCTCCTTCCGTGGTGTATGGGAAAAAAATCTGATTATGAGCGGCCCGACCAGGCCCGTGGCGACGCTTTTGAGAAGCTCATATCTCTGCAACCGCACGTCCGATTGACAAGCGGGCTTCTTTACCGAGCAGCCCCATCTACCCTACCCTGTTTGAGACCAGTGCCGACTCATGTGGTGGCGCGTGCCGCGTGAGGGGTGTTGAAAAGTATTTTCTCGCAATAACTCCGCAACGGCTGGGCAGATTATGTGCAAATTTTGTGTGTGGCTAGAGACCTCTCATCCGCCAGTTTCCCACAAGTCAGGGGTGGGTGCCTCTGCACGTGCGCACGTGCGCACCCTTTTTTGTATCTTATAAACTACTTGCCCGATCGAGTTGAAATTCCCCATACATTTCCTTCGCGCTCGCTCGTTCATCGCCAACTACGGCGCCTTACTGGTGTGTAATGCGGAACAGTATTTCAATAGCAGTGTACAATGCGGACATTATTTAATTAGCAGTGTGCAATGCGGAACAGTATTTCAATAGCAGTGTGCAATGCGGAACAGTATTTCAATAGCAGTGTGCAATGCGGAACAGTATTTCAATAGCAGTGTGCAATGCGGAACAGTATTTCAATAGCAGTGTGCAATGCGGAACAGTATTTCGCACCAAATCGTATATTGTTTCGCACCACACAAAACCAATGTGTATGTTAAAATACCTTTGGAAATGCATTTAAACATACCCGTTGTATGGCCTCTTGTGTCACTAGGGACGATTTTTTAAGTCAGGGAAGGCTCCTTTTGGACCTTCAGAGCTACCAATAAGTTTCATGGGTTTGAAAACGGATATGTCATGTCCGAACCAACTCTGTTCGGGCTGTTTTGGATCCGCCAGTGCCCTCATCCAGTAGGATTTTTTTATATCACAGGATAAAAAGTTACTTTAAGCCACGAGGGAATTAAAGGTAAATATTTACCCTATCCCACAAAAATGGAGTTATGACTTGAAATCGACAGACGCGGCCAAAATATTTTTTTAATTGATCGCATTTTGCATATACAAATTTTCTACCAAGAGATATTTCAAGTTGAAATGTATAAGCGTCCACGCTTCTACCGACCGGTACTTTCAAGTACTACTTGATAACGAATTTCGGTCCCCACCAAAATCCGGTATTGCTTTTGACGAAATGGCATGGAAAATATGTCTCGCACTCTGTCTATTGTGATCATGTAATATGTGCCCTACTATCCTTAACAATCAACAAACATTGAATCAAAAGGTAACCAAATTAGCGGTTATCTTATGCACCCAACGACGGCCTAGTTAGTGGTAGCGACCCTCATTTGTTTGTAATCAATTGTCATAGTAGCCGTTTTCACGAAGGATTATTGCGCTAAAAAGTTTCTGAAAAGTTTCTGAAAAGTTTCTGAGAAGTTTTAAGAAGTTTCGGTATAGAAGTCTTAGTATATTATACATTCCAAGAAATAAATTACTGATTCAGGCGATATTATCACTATTCAATAGTTATGGAAACATGTATTGAGCTCATAACACGCTTATGATACAAAATTGGCCGTCTTTAAAGAACATATGCGTCTATGGTCCATTCGTTCAGTTTATCATACCGTCATACTAGTTACTAAATCTGGTAGCGTCGTGGATCACAGGTCTGTCTGTGCGCATGTGCAGTAGGCCATTTCATTTTTGGGAAAATTTCAAGAATCACTTAACTTACACCAGAATCCCATTATTTGGCTCATTAGAAGCCTGTTGGTGCATTTTGAGCGAAATATATCAATGATCTCGTTTAGCGCATATGCTTTAAACTTTTAAGTTTCATGATTGCGTCTAGGGAATTTATTATCTCTATACTTAGATAATTCTCTCAGTCATTTGGTAGTATGCTGGAGACTTTCGCTGATTATTTTGGGGGAAAAACGAAAAAATCCCAATATGCATAGCAGATTTAACAAAA
Organism: Chirona hameri; assembly: GCA_036785665.1. Taxonomy (NCBI): domain Eukaryota; kingdom Metazoa; phylum Arthropoda; class Thecostraca; order Balanomorpha; family Balanidae; genus Chirona; species Chirona hameri. The sequence goes on along the minus strand of JAXIVJ010010755.1, from coordinate 33,838 downwards.
TATCTTAAGACTTTTCCCCAAATTTGTGTGAAAAGCACGCAGTGACTAAGATGACCCATTCGGAAGCGATTTTTCTGTTGGGAAAATTAGAGGATTAACAAATTACGACTCTGAACCTACTTAATTCGGCCAAAGAAGCAGGGGGGGGGGGGGGGGGCAAGGGGGGAAATAGCCCCCCCCCCTACGGGTCACAGGGGGCCCCGCCGAGATTGGCCCAGATACCATTTGTATTAGCTAAATGGCTTTCAAAAAGTCACAGAGGAGCCCTCAAAACAGGCAAGAGTCACTCTGGTGCATGCCAAGGGCCCTCAGAGACACTGAAGGGCTTCCGAAGCCGGCCCAGGGGGCCTCTTGGACATGTCCAGGGACTCATTGAGCCCACCGATGGGCCCACAAAAACTGTCCAGGGGCCTCTCGAGCATGTCCAGGGGCCCCATTGAGCCCACTTAAGGGAGCAAAAACATGCCCAGGGACTTTTAGAGCATGCCCTGGGAACCATTGAGCCCACTCAGGGGCCCCAAAACCGGCCCAGGGGCCTCTAGAGCATGCCCACTTGTCCAGGGGCCAATTGAGCCCACCTACGGCCTAACAAACCTGCCCAGTGGCCTCTCGAGCATGTCCATGGGCCCATTGAGTATGTTCAGAGGTCTCTCGAGCCTGGCCAGGGGCCCATTATAGTCTGTTTTGGGGCCTTTGAACCTGCCCAGGGGCCCATTATAGTTTTCCCAGAGGCCCATCGAGTATGTTCAAGGACCTCTCGAACCTTCCCAGGGGCCATTAGAGCCTGCCCAGAGACCTCTCGAGCGTGCCTAGGGGCCCATTGAGTCTGTTCAGGGCCTCTCGAACCTGCCCAGGGGCCTCTCGAGCTTGCCCAGGGGCCCATTGAGTCTGTTCAAGGGCCTCTTGAACCTGCCTAGAAGCCATTAGAGTCTGTTCAGGGGCCTCTCGAACCTGCTCAGGGGCTATTAGAGTCTGATCAGGGGCCTCTCGGCTTGCTAAGGGGCCATTGAGTCTGTTCAGGGCCCTCTCGAGCTTATCCAGAGGGCCATTGAGTCTGTAAGCGGGGCCCTCGAGCCTGCCCAGGGCTTGCTAGCCGTCGCCTGGAGCGCCTGCTATAGCTGGAGCGCCTGCTAGCCGTGGTCGGCGCAGTCATAATGAGCGGTAATGTGCTGTACTCTGACCCACCTGGTGCACTGTTTTCTTGGGTTTAAAAATGGTAATTTGATAAGTCTGATGCATTTTTGAATTCGGGGGGGGGGGGGGGGCGGTGGTAGTACAAAACAATTAAAAAAATTCCTCTCAGGAGAGAGTGTGCTGCACTATTTGTCAGCCAGGGTCGTCGCCGACGGGAGGGTCGGGGGAGGTCTGGGAAAACTCCCCCACTTTTAGAAGGCGGGGGAGGGGGGGCAGCCCATCACCTTTTGCGGGAAAAATTCACAATTTATCGTAAAAATTGCTTTTGCAGTGCAGTCAAAATCCAGCTGTCAAAAACTGGAAAATTTCGCGCTGCTTCGCGGCATGACATAAGTTTCGCAATTGCTTATACACATTTATAAAATGGGAAAAAGAATTTCATTAAGTGTCTGGCAGTGGCTCTCCTTGGCGGGAATTGCTGGCCCCAGTGCCCAGTCCCTTCATAAATATTCACTTTTAAGTTTCAAGCAGGCTACATGTTTAGCTAGTTTACCGAGTTCCGAAAAAGGCGATGCGAACGCAAAGACGAGGAGATCGGCACCCGGAAGCTGCTCCAGCGGTGCACAATTTGCTGGACCGAAGAGCTAATAGTGGAAACAGGCCAGGACCATCTCATCAAGCCATCTCACCTCATGGTCTGGTTCCAATATTAACATTTCGTTTTCCAGGACGTAAAATTAAAATTTTCACGCCGCTTCGCGGCGTCACATCGGTAGTCATCGTCATAACGAAGCCATAGTCATCATCATCGGTTCGTCGTAACGCTGAATTGAATGAATAGCATGTTTAGCTTATTATCCGAGCTACAAGGCCCACCGCCTATATTTCTGGGTTTTATCAGGCAAAACCGTAAAAATTTCGCGCCGCTTCGCGGCGCTAACTAACAAGTACATACCTACCTACTATAACATGAAAATCCACATTAAAAAATCTGCAAAGACTTAAATACACGTATCAAAATGGGGGTACATTTTTCGTCATTTCAGTCGCCCCCACACTCAAAAGCCGACCCCCACCTGTTGTCAGCTAAGATATGTTTTCTCTCCTGTACGTAACGATACAAATTAGTAATGCGCTCAGTAAAATGCCTACTGAGGGTCCTGGTCCAATCCAGATTATCAAAAGTAGACTAAGAAAAATTGTTAAAAAGGGGCTTCACAAAATAAAGTGGCCGAAATCCGTAGTTTTTCATATCCAGGGGTATTTTTTTTTGGGTGGGGGCCTCTCCCAGGGGCTTGCCCCCCTTTCTGAAGGTCTGGCTGCGCCCCTGCAAAGAAGTCTCGTTCCACGGCAGAAATGCTGTGTATGCCCAAAGGTCTCGGCTAAAAACTGTAGCGCATTCAGAGATGCAATTTCCGAATTCTCCCATCCTCCCAGCGGAAAAATCGTGGCCAAATAGACCAGTGTTCGATTGAAATAGAAAACATTGCACGTCCACCCGTATTGAGTTTATTTTATGACTGATGGTTTCGAGCTCCGCTTTCCACTTTGTCAGTCTCAACCGCGACAAGTCTGACAAACTCCCGTTCAGCGGATAGGACACGTTGAAGCCCCCCCCCCCGTGTATTTGAAATATTATATCACCGACTTCTTACGCTTGCAGACACACTGTGTGTACAGCATGGAGTACCATTAATAAAGTGATCTGTACCTACATATATACCTGTAAATATATACACATTGCACCTAGATCCTACACAAATGCCGCGGTCAGACGATAGGCTCATTCAGCGCAAAGTCGCAACGCCAAACGACAGCTGTGATCGTCATGGAATATATCATCAGGTACAGTGGCCCGTGGCGATTAAGCCCACGTTAACAGTAATTTCTGATCAGAATGACTGGCTGTATCAGGCTGGTCCAGTGTCCGGCTCCCGCCGCCACTCTCCATGCCGTTCCACCAGACAGTCTCGTGGCCGGTCCGTCACCTGGGGGATCCTGTGGCCTGTCCGCCACTCGCCTGACAGTCCCGTGGAAAACTGTTCTGGTTCTTACCTAATTGCTCTATGCTGGTTCTTACCTAATTGCTCTAAGTTACTTGGTTTGGAAGTTAACAGGGGGCCTGTCAGCCCCCCGTAGGGCGAGGGTGAAAAAAGCTCCCGTAGGGCAAGGGTTAAAGGGATATTGCCACCTCGCAGGCCAATATGGAGTTTTTTGTGTGTATCGGTAGATTAAGCGTGTCCGATTTCACCTGCAAAATTTTGTTCCCGAAACTCCCCCCATTAGATAAAAAAATACATTTGCACCACTCATGATTGGCACACATTCGTAAAATTGGAGTCGCCTCATCACTATTTAGAATCACTTATTTGCGGACTATGATTTGCTTTTGAATATTGCAAACCCAACATCACCATTCCGTCAGTGCACTTTAAAATTAAAATGCGTATACGGTTAATTATATTTTCAACAACCATAGCCTCTTTCATAATAAAACATGAATAAAACAGCAGAATGGCTATGGCTCGACTTTGGGACCGTAGGAGATTTGTGACCAATACCTTATAACACAGATAGACTTTTGAAGGCCAAGTCTCGGCGAATTTGGACGCTTCGGCTTTGGGCGGACGCCAATTTCATAGCGAAACTGGATGAGAGCAGCCATCATGAATCTAGTACTGAGCACAGCTGGGACCAACGTTTTGGAGTCAGAAATAAATAATAAAAAATTGCCAATACCCTGCTGTAGGTGCTGCAGGAGCAAGTTTGAGCTTGAGCATACACGATTATTGATCCCCACCATTCATTTAAGTTGCTTTTTAGAAATCCTCCGGAGGTGGCAATATCCCTTTAAGGATAACACAAATGGACACAATTATTGACAACATTAAAAAAAAAACCTAGTCCCTATGGAAAATGGTCAGTCTCCAAAAATAATCACACCATCTTTACTACTGTTTACTCCATCCACATAGGTCGCAACTCAAACTGTTTACGTAAGTTTTGTTTTTGCTTTTCGGGAAAGATTGAGACGCCATCACGTGGCTACATATTACATAGGCGTAGGAACAGGGGGGGGGGGGGGGGCAGCCGCCCCCTAACATTTTTGATTTTAACATTACGCCTATGGGCGTTGCATCGCAATAATCGACTTCAGAATGCCTCCGCCGCCCCCCCCCCCCCAACTTGAACATAGTTCCTGCGCCCCTGACAAATTACATCAAATATGTTTCTGTCATTTGCTTAGGATAACCTTTTTAAATTTTCAATTATATATTTTGTAAGTAAATACAATTATTTTTGTAATGTAATTACATGAAATTATTATGAAAAGTATTATTTTTTTAACGAAATTATTTACCCATGCTGTTACTGCATCAATATTTTGATACAGTGATTCTAATTTGAGTTAAACAAAATGGATTCAGGTAAGCCAAGGAATAACACAAATGTATGCACTTATAAAGCAATATTGTATCAATTTCCAAGATAATTATTGAACATCTAGGTGGCTGAAACTGTATTGCCCCAATGCACAATGCACTGATTCATGTGCCATTCATCCCATCACTGTTATCCAGTGCTTCATAATTGCCGTTTGTAAATCGGTCATTTTCCCCAATACCATTTCTATTGGGCTGGATCAAAATATTGACGCGTCAAAAACATTAGAGTGTAGATTCGTCAAAAACACGACGCGTGACGCGTCAAAAACATTAGAGTGTAGATTGGATTCCAAATTGATGCCATATGAAGTGTTCTGCCTAACAAAAAACGTTTGTTCTAGCTTCAATTCTGACTGGCAGCTTGCTGGCCGCTATTTTCTCGTCCAGTTGAGTTTTTAAGCCCATATTTGATGGTAAGAGCCGTGTTTTCCCAAATTTCCCAGCTTTTCACTGTCGATAGCTGGATTTTGATTGCTGCAAAGTCAATTTTTACATTAAATTGTTAACGTTTTCTTTTGGGGAGGGGGGGGGGGGGGGCAAAATACATGTTGGCCCCTTCGAGGCTGTTGGGGGGAGGGGGCATGGCCTGGTTCCTCCTGTATCCGCCAGTGGCCATACATGCGTACGCATATTTACATTTCCGAAAATTTAATCATCGAAATATAAAAGTTATTTCACTTTTAAATTGAGAAATTGAGATCAATTTGATACTATACATGGGTCATAAGATAATGCAGAAAAATAAATACAAAAGTCAATATTCCCTTTAAAGGTGGGAAAGATCCCTTTTGTCCCATTAAAGGTCCCTTTTGTCCGCCCCTGTAGCTCAGTGGGAGAGCGCTGGACTTCTGACCTATCCCGGTAGTGGCAGCCCGGGTTCGAGTCGCTTCGGCGCTCGCTATTTGCTCCTGACTGGGATGGCCTGCGGCCGGTGGCAGCGGTCGCACTCAAGTGACGTCAGTGAGCGGGGCGGACCGTGTCCAGGTATGTCGGGCACGTAACACTTTCGTCTCTGAATTCTGCCTGCCAACAGGAATTGCGCGATCGGGCCAGGACCTGCACAACAAGCTCTGCTTAGCGCGGGTCCTGACCTCTGAAATCCATCCATACAAAACATTCGGACTAAATTGAAAAAAGGTTGGTTAGGGAATTTATTTTTTCCGTTCTAGGTCTTCAGAACTTAGAATAACGACATCAAAGCCGCTAAAAATGTCCCTTACACAACGAGAAAGGAAAGTTCCTTTCACACAACCAACGACCCTCCGCTATTGTCGCAGGCTGGTAAAGCCCCAGGAGAAACGGAGCTAAATCTCTAAAAACAGTCACTCAACCAGACCGATCATTATATAAAGCCCCAGGAGAAACGGAACTAAATCTCTAAAAATAGTCACTCAACCAGACCGATCATTATATACTGTGGAGATAACATTTAAAATCACTCTGAAACGGAAATTCATTGATTCAAAGTACACAATTAACGGAACAGAGCTGGAAAATGTCAGTACCATTCGAGATCTGGGAGTCACGTTGGACCAAAAACCGACATTTGAGGCTCATATAAATGCCACTGTTGCAAAGGCAAACCGGGCATTTGGCCTACTTATTCGCACTCTCCAGTCAGCTTCCCGGCGTTGCAGCTTCAACAAGCGTTCTGCTCTAGTCGCCTTTAATGCAAACGTTCGGCCAATCTTGGAATACTGTTCGGTAATGTGGGCTGGAGCAGCAAAAACTCATCTCGTTCGCATCGAGAGGGTTCAGCACAGGTTCCTGATGTGGCTAGCCAACCACACTGCACCCCGCTGTCCGTCTCTCGAGTACGATCGGTTGCTTGTGTTTTATGACGTACGACTGCTGCGCGCCAGGCGTGTGCAGTGTGATGTGATGTTTTTGACTAAGCTTTTTAGAGGTCTCATCTCATCATCTTACTTGCTTAAATGTTGTAGTGTTCATGTCCCATCCATAAATGCAATTTTTGCAATTTTGCATGCCATTTTTCCTTATCCATAATATGTGCCGCATGATTTAAATTAAGACTATTTGAGTGTTATCACTGTTTGAGTATTGTATGTGGTGGCTGTCCGGTCTGCCATCGTGAGCCAAAGGTTTGCCGGCCCAAAATGTAAATAGTTTGAGTCCGATGACAATTTTCTCAACGGCATAAGATACGTCGTTCAATTTGTGACAGATTGTTATCTTAATTGTAACAATAGGTCGGTAAATGAAGAAATCAGGCGACACACACCGGAGGAACGTGCGCGTTGGCGTTTTACGTACGGCGGTCCGGCCGGAATCGCCGGTCAGTGGAATTTGCCGGCCCATAACTTTAAACAAAAATTGGGTTGCATTGCGATTTTCCCAAAGTCATCCAATACATCGCTTAATATGTGGTATATAGACATCTTAAGTGTAACAATCGGCCGGTGAACGAAGGAACCAAGCGGGGAAAAAAACTGGGGGAGTACGCGGCCGGCCGGAATCACCGGGCAGCAAAAGTGTTCCGGCCTATAACTTAAAAAGTTTGGGTCGGATTGCAATTTTCGCAACGGCACCCAATACAACGCTTAATTTGTGGTAGATAGACATCTTACGTTTACAAATCAGCCGACAAACAAAGGAACCAAGCGACAAAAAAGCGGGAGAGGTCTACGCGTTAACCCTACGTAGGCGACCGGCCGGCCGGCCGCGAGACCCTCATCCGCGTCACAGCAGCTGCGGGGTCGTTGCAACTAAATTACAAGTTGTCGCCACTTTTTCGGCCGGAGCGGTCTACCTGGTTTACTTTGCCTTGGTGTTGCCTACATGTGATTCAAGGATAGACTTTTGCCGGTATAACGTCACAACTCGTTTTGGTGACGCAAGATTATTGTGACGTCATTTGTATTAATATTAATATGTTTCAAATTATGATAAATTGGTACTTTTTTCTCGCAAAAACGAATGCCAGAACCGTAATCGGGACACTCTTTTCCATCATTCCACATACTTTTCCCAAGGTGTACTATTCCCTTTAACTGGCGTGAGCGAACTTCTCGCATGGACATTTCAGGTCCTGCGCTAATTTGTATTCTACGGGTTGGTTAGTTTCAAATGAACATGTAGGGCACTTTCCGTTCACTCGTAATATTAAAGATACTGCGAGCTTGGATAGAGGCTAACGCCTGGTCGCTCTGTAGTCCCGCCCTCGACTACGCCCACCACTCGCAACCGACCGGTCACGGGTGGGACAGCGCCGGTTCAAGGTCAGCCAGGGCGGAGCTAAGCTCTGATGTCAGAACATAGTTACACTCTTTCACGATAGCCTCTACTCGCCGATTGAATGATTTGCGTGAGTTTTAACATTACGAGTGAATGACAAGTACCCTACATTTTCGTTCGACATTAAACGACCTTAATAATACAAATTGGCACTGGGTCCGACATACTCATTGGGAGTTCATGCCGGTTGGTTCCTTCAAAAGTTATCGCCAAAAATTAGGGTTCTAAGTGGTCTGCCGTTCACAGTAGAGCCTGAGCTGACAAGTATGTTCTGAAATTGTAATATCAGATATCTAGAAAGTTCCTTATAATTAAAACACTTAAATGTGGTTGGCGAGCGGTAGGCTATTTGATGTGAGACATAGCCAGGCACGTAGCCAAGATTTCGTCCAGGGGGGGGGGGGCGCCTCGAAAGGGCCCCTTCCCGAGCGTTGAAAGGCCCCCTTTCCAAGCGTTGAAAGGGCCAAACAAAACGGATGAAAAGGCACGTTACCAGGATGGAAAATGAAGCATGACAGGTATGACATGGTCCATACCAACGTTTAGGAGCTGGAGTTAGCAAACTGCCATATCAACTTTGGAACCAGCCACACCAATTTGGAATCAGCTATACCAACTTGGAATATTTTTGTAAGCTTAAGACCTGGAACTCTTAAACAAATTGCGCCGTTGAGCGGCGCGCAAATTTTGAGTCTTATGCCCTGGATATGCTTTCTCATCAATGCGTCGCATTGCGTATGGTGCGGACTGCCGACCACTAAAAATGTTATATTGTGCGTTTAAAAGTGCGGAAAAAAGTGTTAGAGGAACTATTTTTCCCCAATTATATAGTAAAGTAGCAACCTAACACATAAATGCGCCGAGAAACGGGCCGATTGTTTTTTTCTAACCCGCATATAATTGAATTTGTAGTTAAATTGCGCCGCGGAGCGGCGCGATTTTTTAAAGTTTTATTATCTGGACAACTGCGTTCTTACTGTTGAAAGGCCCAGGGTCCCTTCAGATCATCTGGGGGCCCCTCCGACCTTTTCAACGCCCTTCCGACCTGTTCAGGGACTCATCTGGGATCCGCAAAGCGAAAAGACATGATGTGGAGTGGGTGATATATATAAAATACAAAGAGGGCTTACTCTACAAGAAAAATTAAAATCGGAGCTTTCGGTAATATTGTAACACCCTGACGAAAGGTGTTACAACATACCCGAAAGCTCCACTTTTAATATTTGTATTGTGGAGTAAGTCCTCTTTGTATTTAATCTTCATCTGGGATCTTTACGTGCTTTTGGCCCTTCCGGTCTGACCAGGGACTCTTCTGACCTTCCAAGAAGCCCCTGTTGTGTGCCAAGGAGCTCATTCGGCTTGTTCAGAGGTTCTTCCGACCTGGCCAGGGACTGCACTGAATGCTTTGTCGCCCTGCCGACATGCTCAGAGGCCCCTCCAGTCTGGCTAGGAACTCATCCGGCATGTTCAAGGGCCCTTCCGACCGGCCCAGGGACCCTTTCGGTCTAGCCAGGGGCCCCTGTGACTTGCCCAGGAGCCCCTCCGATCTGCCCAGCGACTCTTCTGGTCGGACTGCGCTGGCTGCTTTGTCTCCCTGCCGACATGCTCAAGGGGCCCTCCAGCCTGTCCTGGGCCCCTCCCTGCTGGCTAGGGGCAAATTAGGCATGTTCAGGGGCCCTTCTTACCCGCCCAGGGGTCCTTTCGGTATGGTCAAGGGCCCTTCGATCTGTTCAGGGACCCTTTGAACTTTCCAGGAGCCCCCAGGTCTCTCCAGGGTCCCTCCAGCCTTCGAAGGGGCCCTTCCGACCTGGCAAGGGCTACGCTGGCTGCTTTCTCGCCTTGCGACATGCCCCGAGGGCCCTCCGACCTGCTCTGGGGCCCCTCCGTGCTGACTAGGGGCCCATTCGGCATGTTCAGGGGCCCTTCTGACCCACCTTAGGGGCCATTCAATCTGGGCAGGGGCCCCTCTGACCTGCATAGGGGCCTTTTTAACTTCCCAGGGGCCCTCTGGTCTATCCAGGGGCCCTCCAACCTGCTCAGGGGCCCTTATGACCTGGCAAGGGACTTAACTGGCCGCTTTGTCGCTCTGCCGACATGCTAAGGGGTCTCTCGACCTGCCCAGGGGCCCCTCTGTGCCGGCTTCGGGCCCATTCGACGTGTTCAGGGGGCCCTCTGACCCGCTCAGGAGCCCTCTTGGTCTGACCATGGCCCCTCTGACATGCATAGAGCTCTTTTGAACGTCCAAGGGGCCCTCTGGTCTTTCAGAGAGGGCCCTGGTGGCACTAAAGGGCCTCTGGAGTGCTTTAAACTCTCTAAAGACCACGCTTCGCGTGTTAAAGAGCCCATGATACCGCGTTTCGCGTGGTCTTGTTGGCCCTTTTCGGCGCGCGCAGCGCGCCGAAAAGGGCCCTCCTGGCCTCCAGGGGGGGGGGGGGGGGGGGGGGGGGGCTCCGCCGCCCTCCCCTTGGCTACGTGCCTGGACATAGCTGCAGGCGGTTTGCAGTTTCTTGTGATCTATGTACTGTGAAATACGTCACACGATAGTCGGCAGTTTTGTGACACGATGCCGTCCTGACAGAACCGGCTAGAGCTGAGCCGCGACTCGGCCGCTGAGCTGAGCTGAGCTGCGCCGGACGGCCAGCAGCTGGCCGCGGCCGGAGCGATGGCGGGCCGGCGGTGGCTCTGCTGCGGCTCGCTGCTGCTGATGGTGGTGGTCGGCCAGCTGCTGCTGATGACCAGACTGCGCGGACACAGAGTCCCGACGGAGCGCGCCGCCGCCTACCTCGGTGAGTCATATTGCTGGACCAGTTCCACCACAGGAAACGTCAACTGCGTCAGCCTGATAGAGTAGGACGTAGGTATTTTAATTCTTGGCACTACAATTCTGCTATCTCAGTTCAAAACACGTGTTAAATGGAAACTATTCCCTTTAAAGTTCACCGCTCACTTCACATTTGGCTAATACGTACTTTCGGCGATTCTGCCATTCCATCATTCAGCTTTTTCGCCAAAAATTGATCACCATATTCCACCTGCTTTTCTAAAATTTTAACTTTTCTGTTATAGTATTTTCAGCTGTGTACACTTTCTATTTTATGAGTGGGAATGGGAGACATTAGCAGTGCACTAATTCAAGCTTACAAAACTGTATACATGGTTACAACAAGGCAAAGCTATATGGATCAGTAGAGGCGCAATTCGGCCTTTCAGCCATTCGCATTACAGCCATTCAGCCGGAACAAACGATTGGAGTCCGAAAGTATCGCCGAATATACAGTGTGCGGTGACGTGACAAATGGCACTATATACGCTACGAAAGGTCATCGGACTTGCTGGTTTTTACCGCGGTGTTTGGTGTTGGTCGCGGTGACGTTGTGTCTGCGTTTCCAGGCGAGGTGCATGGCGGCGTTCGACAGCTGGTGAGTGCGCCAGAGTCGGCGCCAGGTGATGGCTCAGCGCCAGAGTCGGCGCCAGGTGACGGCTCAGCGCCAGAGTCGGCGCCAATTGATGGTTCAGCGCCAGAGTTGGCGCCAGATGATGGTTCAGCGTCAAGGTCGGCTCCAGGTGACGGCTCTGCCCCAAAGTCGGCTCCAGGTGACGGCTCAGCGCCAGAGTCGGCGCCAGGTGATGGTTCAGCGCCAGAGTCGGCGCCAGGTGACGGCTCAGCGCCAGAGTCGGCTCCAGGTGACGGCCCAGCGCCGGAGTCGGCGCCAGGTGATGGTTCAGCGCCAGAGTCGGCTCCAGCTGCCGCCGCGGACGACAGTGCTGAGTCTGCCTCCGGCTCGGCGCCGGATGTCCTCCTGGATGAGAGTCCGCCGCACCTCATCATTATCCTGTCGTCATCACCCCGCAGCGGCTCGTCTCTGCTCGGTACGTATCGGGTGGACTATTGTACTGGGCAGATGTGGGGCTCGTCATCAATCATCATTATATGTCTTGCAGAGCTAGGCCTCATCCAGTACATTGATTATGGCGTGAATCTCAATCAGGCCAATACTTTTTTCCTGCATTTTTTATAAGGTCACCTCTTGCCACAACACGTGATATACGGACAGCGAGTACGTCGCATTCGGTTGGCACTGGCCACTCGCCACCCCCCCCCCCCCCTCCCTCCCGCGCCCCTCAGAGGTGTGTGGCCGGCGTCGCCCCGGGCTTGTGCCGTCTATGTCCTGTGAGAGCTGCCAGATGTGTCGGCCCAGCCCGTATATCCGATGCATCTATGACCTCACCAGGGCGAAGTTTGTGTACAGCTGGAGATACGAGCGTGCAAAACTTGCCCTCCCCACGTCCCCTCTCCCCGCTCATCGGTCCGGTGGCGGTGACCGGGACGGTAGTGCGGGGGATGGTGATGTGCGGTGGTGATGTGCGGTGGTGGCGGTGGCGGTGGCGGTGGCGGTGGGGGGTGGGGTGGCGGTGGCGGTGGCGGTGGCGGTGGCGGTGGCGGTGGGGGTGGGGCGGGGCGGGGCGGGGCGGGGCGGGGCGGTGGCGGTGGCGGTGGCGGTGGCGGTGGCGGTGGCGGTGGCGGTGGCGGTGGCGGTGGCGGTGGGGTGGGGTGGGGCGGGGCGGGGCGGGGCGGGGCGGGGCGGGGTGGGGTGGGGTGGGGTGGGGTGGGGTGGGGTGGGGTGGGGTGGGGTGGGGTGGGGTGGGGTGGGGTTGGGTGGGGGGGGGGGGGTGGGGGGGGGGGGATGGTGCCGGCCAGTCCTCTCGCGGTCGGCGTGACCTTGGTGGTCCGGCGGCTCGCTGGCGGAGGGGCTGGAGAGCTGGCACGCGTCCCGCCACCGCGACTGGCCGGGTCAGCAGCGGGCCGGCCGTCTCACGGGACGAGAGGCTCCTGTCGCCGGCCCGTCTGTGCCCGGTCTCACGGCCAATGCCGCCGGCCCAGCTATCGACCGCCGTGTGCAGACTTGTGTGGCGCCGACACACGCCGCTACTGAATAAACCATCACAGCGCCGATACTCCGCGTTACCGTGACGGATACGCGTTCCGTGACGTGACGCCCTCCCTTCCTCCCCGCTCCCCAGGCCAGCCCGCAGCTCAGTCTCGCTCCCCAGGCCAGCCCACAGCTCAGTCTCGCTCCCCAGTCCCACCCGCAGCTCAGTCTCGCTCCCCAGTCCCACCCACAGCTCAGTCTCGCTCCCCAGTCCCACCCACAGCTCAGTCTCGCTCCCCAGTCCCACCCACAGCTCAGCCTCGCTCCCCAGTCCCCCTCGCAGCTCAGTCTCGCTCCCCAGTCCCACCCACAGCTCAGTCTCGCTTCCCAGTCCCACTCACAGCTCGTCTCGCTCCCCAGTCCCACCACAGCTCGGTCTCGCTCCCCAGTCCCACCCACAGCTCAGTCTCGCTCCCAGTCCCACCCACAGCTCAGTCTCGCTCCCCAGTCCCACCCACAGCTCAGTCTCGCTCCCCAGTCCCCCTCGCAGCTCAGTCTCGCTCCCCAGGCCAGCCCACAGCTCAGTCTCGCTCCCCAGTCCCACCCACAGCTCAGTCTCGCTCCCCAGTCCCACCCGCAGCTCAGTATTCCTCCCCAGTCCCACCCACAGCTCGGTCTCGCTCCCCAGTCCCACCCACAGCTCAGTCTCGCTCCCCAGTCCCACCCACAGCTCAGTCTCGCTCCCCAGTCCCCCTCGCAGCTCAGTCTCGCTCCCCAGCCCCACCCACAGCTCAGTCTCGCTCCCCATTCCCACCCACAGCTCAGTCTCGCTCCCCAGTCCCACCCACAGCTCAGTCTCGCTCCCCAGTCCCACCCACAGCTCAGTCTCGCTCCCCAGTCCCACCCGCAGCTCAGTCTCCCTCCCCAGTCCCACCCACAGCTCGGTCTCGCTCCCCAGTCCCACCCACAGCTCAGTCTCGCTCCCCTGTCCCACCCACAGCTCAGTCTCGCTTCCCAGTCCCCCTCGCAGCTCAGTCTCGCTCCCAGCCCCACCCACAGCTCAGTCTCGCTCCCCAGTCCCACCCGCAGCTCAGTCTCCCTCCCCCAGTCCCACCCACAGCTCAGTCTCGCTCCCCAGTCCTACCCACAGCTCAGTCTCGCTCCCCAGTCCCACCCACAGGTCAGTCTCGCTCCCCAGTCCCACCCACAGCTCAGTCTCGCTCCCCCAGTCCCACCCACAGCTCAGTCTTACTCCCCAGTCCCACCCACAGCTCAGTCTCGCTCCCCAGTCCCACCCACAGCTCAGTCTCGCTCCCCAGTCCCACCCACAGCTCAGTCTCCCTCCCCAGTCCCACCCACAGCTCAGTCTCGCTCCCCAGTCCCACCCACAGCTCAGTCTCGCTCCCCAGTCCCACCCACAGCTCAGTCTCGCTCCCCAGTCCCACCGACAGCTCAGTCTCGCTCCCCAGTCCCACCCACAGCTCAGTCTCGCTCCCCAGTCCCACCCCACAGGTCAGTCTCGCTCCCCAGTCCCACCCACAGCTCAGTCTCGCTCCCCAGTCCCACCACAGCTCAGTCTTACTCCCCAGTCCCACCCACAGCTCAGTCTCGCTCCCCAGTCCCACCCACAGCTCAGTCTCGCTCCCCAGTCCCACCCACAGCTCAGTCTCCCTCCCCAGTCCCACCCACAGCTCAGTCTCGCTCCCCAGTCCCACCCACAGCTCAGTCTCGCTCCCCAGTCCCACCCACAGCTCAGTCTTACTCCCCAGTCCCACCCACAGCTCAGTCTCGCTCCCCAGTCCCACCCACAGCTCAGTCTCCCTCCCCAGTCCCGCCCACAGCTCAGTCTCCCTCCCCAGTCCCACCCACAGCTCAGTATCGCTCCCCAGTCCTACCCACAGCTCAGTCTCGCTCCCCAGTCCCACCCACAGCTCAGTCTCGCTCCCCAGTCCCACCCACATCTCAGTCTTACTCCCCAGTCCCACACACAGCTCAGTCTCGCTCCACAGTCCCACCCACAGCTCAGTCTCGCTCCCCAATCCCACCCACAGCTCAGTCTCCCTCCCCAGTCCCACCCACAGCTCAGTCTCGCTCCCCAGTCCCACCCGCAGCTCGGTCTCGCTCCCCAGGCCAGCCCACAGCTCGGTCTCGCTCCCCAGGCCAGCCCACAGCTCGGTCTCGCTCCCCAGGTCAGCCCACAGCTCAGTCTCGCTCCCCAGGCCAGCCCACAGCTCAGTCTCCCTCCCCAGTCCCACCCACAGCTCAGTCTCGCTCCCCAGGCCAGCCCACAGCTCAGTCTCCCTCCCCAGTCCCACCCACAGCTCAGTCTCGCTCCCCAGGCCAGCCCACAGCTCAGTCTCGCTCCCCAGGCCAGCCCACAGCTCAGTCTCGCTCCCAAGTCCCACCCACAGCTCGGTCTCGCTCCCCAGGCCAGCCCACAGCTCAGTCTCGCTCCCCAGTCCCACCCACAGCTCAGTCTCGCTCCCCAGTCCCACCCACAGCTCGGTCTCGCTCCCCAGTCCCACCCACAGCTCGGTCTCGCTCCCCAGGCCAGCCCACAGCTCTGCCACTGCATGGTTTGATGAACGGCGACATGGCACACGAGTACTAGATCAAGTCACGTGATATGGCTCCACCCATATTGGCTGCACGCGTGACTTGCAGTCCGGCGTCCGCATCCGTCAATTATACTTACCGCCGCCTGTGTAATGGAGCACCAGCCGCCACCCGGGCCGAGGCTCACTGCCGCGGTGACTGGTGGTGACTGGCGGTGACTGGATAATGGATAAATGGTGACTGCAAGGCGGTGACTGGTCCGGCTGGTGGTGACTGGTGGTGACTGGATAGTGGATAAATGGTGACTGCATGGCGGCGACTGATCCGGCTGGTGGTGACTGGTGGTGACTGGATAATGGTGACTGATGTTGACTGCAGGTTGACCAGATGTCGTCCACAGACCGTGGCATCACGGTATAGATTCCCGCTTGTTTGGCTTAATTATTAATGCAGTCTCAACGACTGGGATGTCATTTCCAGATGACCGTGCTAAACGCTGGGCCTAGATTATATTTAATGCTGGCTCAGCCTGCAGATTATTTAAAAGTAAATGCATGCGTAATTAAATAATAATTAATTGTCCATACAACTATATATACCTAGTTGGAATTCTCAATTCACCATAATTTTAGATAGAAGTTGTTTGACAGTGCCCACCAGAACGTGACTGGAACTCACACTCATATCAGCGTCCTGACTCGTAACGGATGGACACTTAGTTTTTGGACAAACTTTCAGATGTTATGTTTTGTCCATTTTTCAATATTTTCAGGAGAAGTTTTACACAATAAAATAACATTATATTTTGTACATACGTGCACAAAAACAATGTATGTATCTTATTCCTCAGTAGTTATGCCGTCATTTTCCAAGCAGCATGCTCGAGATCTGGTTGCTAAATACGTCGATATTAATCCACATTATAGCAAACCTGGTATCGTATTTATTTTTATTTTTAGTATCGTATTTGGCTCGTATTTCGAAGTTGACCTAACCTGGCCATAATGAATATGGTTCGAAGCGCCTTGACGAGACCACCACGATGACGTCAAAATTATTGCACTATCTATATTAGGTAAAACGTTATTCGCCAACAACTTTTGGACCAAAAACAGTCAGCGTGACATTTGATGACCTCGGGAGCCTAAACTATTGACCGGGACCGATGCTTAAGCAAGGTTTTGGTCCCCTTTATTCGCCAGCACCATCTGGGGGCGGGGGGGGGGGGGAGGCGGATAAATCTTCTGGCCCGACCTGGCGACTGTGCATTACGCCTGGGAGACGGTGCAGCTGCTGAAGCAGGCCAAAGTCCACCATGGTGGAGCGCGACGAGAACACCCCTAACGTGCCCCAGCTGCGCCCCATATAATATTTATGGGGTATGGATAAGCAGAAGGTGTACGAGAGAGGCTGGGAAGCTCGTTCTGGCGAGCAGCTGAGACGCCGGATCCGCACTGTCTCAAGCCCAGGCTACACTATGTGTGATAGTACGCAAAGTACGCACGTTTTTTTTCTCTCAAGTTTGCGTCTTTTGCGTAGGCTGTAGTCTAAAAATGTTCAGCTGATAGACATTAGACAATGCATTGACTGAGCTACACTGGAACAGTACGCAAAGTCCGCATGAAATATCACGCAAACTTGCAAAAGACGCAGCACGGAAGTACGCAATTCTGCAAAAGACGCAATAACGTAAGTACGCAAGTACGCAAAAAAGTTCAGAGTTTTGAACTTTTTCCGTTGTTTGTAAGATTGCGTAGTCTGAGACAGTTGGTGGCGCATCGCCGGAAATCTGTTTTGTCAATAACTCTTGATAGAATATAGATATAGACGTGCAAATGGCACCAATATGTTTGTCTCGTCCCGGTGCATCGCCCCAAATGCAACATGACATACCTGGGTCACCAAATGACCTTGACCTGAGGTCAAATTTTGAAGTTGACCTAACCAGGACATAATTAATATTGTTCGAAGTGTATTGACGAGACAAACACGATGGTGTTAAAATTATTGCTCTATGTTTAACCGATAAAAAGTTATTCACGATTTTGTGTTAAAGAAAATGCCATCGTGAGCTCTGGAGCCTAAACTATTAAGTACCTATTGACCCACATGCAATTCCTGACTACTTTTAAGCCTGAGCACTCAAGCACTGATGCGTATTCATCAAAAAGATCAGTCTCATTACCATGTCAGCACTATACTACGCAAATCCCGGACGTCCGCCACGCAAAACACGCAAACTTGCAAAAATGGTACGCAAAAGACGCAAACTTGCAAAAACCGTGCGTACTTTCCGGAACGATCACGCATAGTGTAGCCTGGGCTTTAGCCTCCATCGACGAAGAGGTGCCGCGCACTATGATGATGAGGGTCGGTGAGCGCGTGCGTGCTGCAGCTCGGCACGGTGCTGGCCAGATGGTGCACTGATGGTGCACAGGTAACCAACAGTATACGATCATTATGTCTGCCAATTTTCATCTGGATATGAATACACGCAGTCCAACATCACTCCAGCTACTACGTTTCAAAGTTTGTCCAAAACTTGGTGTCCGCCCGTTATATCGATCTCCGACGTTTGTGGACCAATGCTCTGCATTGATCAGGGCCTTACATGTTTGGGCCATTCGCCTTTTCATTGCTGTCATGGTGATTGGTGAAACTAATGTATGTATTTAAGTAGGTCGTAGGAACACAAATTGGCCTGTTGACCTGAATAGCCGAGTCGGGGCCGCCCATCATCTGCTGCTCATCGACAAACACCTGGTGAAATGAAGCATGTACAAGTTATAACATACCTAATGTTCTGTACATTAGGGTTGGCATGGCAACGGCGTAACCGTGGTGGAGTGATGCAACCTGCAAACAAGCGTATCTTTGTTTCACTTCGCGAGGCATATCCGTTGCATGCAACGCCTATTATATGACTCGAGTCAAAACACGCTAAAATAATTGGGCTTGGGTGACGCAACACTCATACTTCATGTAGGTACACATCACAGAGCACACATAACTCATCGCAACACGATTTCTCATAAACGAGTGTAGTGAGTCATAAAACTAGGTTTCACGCTCACACTCCATCAGGTACACTTTGAGCTCGCGTTTAAAACTAGCGAAATTCAAACAACGCAGCTCAGGCGGCAGCTCGTTGTCATCAGCGACAGCCCCGTACAAATAGCGATTGTTGATGGCAAACTTTATCATTATACATCGTTAGTACGTAGTAAAGTTAATAGGTCTTGAAGATTGTGGCTAGTTAAATCTTACCATAGTTATACGTGACAAGATATATGTTCTAGGAGACCCTTAAATCTATTTTATTATTTTCAACCTGCGCCGTGCCGATGCTCGCGCCGAGCACCTTCGCCGTGCCGGGGGGGGGGGGGGGGGGGGGACGGGGGACGGACGTCTGCACGCCCCCTTCTAACTCGGCTATTATGGAGAGTAGGCGGAATCCAAAAATACCGTTTGATAGCTCGTCAAAAATAATGTCGAAGTCGAAACTATTGCGCTCATTTTTGGGCCCAGTTCAATATTGAGGTCATTAACCCTATTTGTAACAGGAGGGGATTCCGCCCCCCCCCTCATGTTTTTCGCAGATATCTCCAGAACGGCTGGGAGCAGGCTCATGAAATTTGGAGACTTTTCATAGAATTGAATACCGCATTTGGAGTCAAAATTTTGAGTTCTTAACCTGAACAGAGGCGGTTCCAGGGCACAGTTTTGGGTGGGTTCGGAGGCGATATTTGGCGATAATACGAAAATGCGATCTTCACGGTTTCTTCCTAACTGCCTGAAGTATGAAGGAGTTACATCGGTTTACGATGATTGCAACAGTGGAAATTAGTTGATGTTAATGAAATATCATACAAATTGCATGGCAGAGGCGGTTTCAGGGGCTTGAAAAGGGGGGGGGGGTTCCAGGAAGTATTCAATGCTTGGCGGGAAGCAAAGCGAGCAAAGTAAGGGGCATTTATAGTTATCAAGATGTAAAAGATAGCTTCTGCTTCCATTATTTGCATAATTTATTACATATAGAGTTTCAGGGGCGTGTTCAGGCACATGAAAAGGGGGGTGACTGGCATGGTGATGACGATATGCCAGCGATAACGGCGCAATAGACGGTTAGCTTATAATGATATATGCACATATGAGGCCAGAAAAGGGAATAAAGTTTTTTTGCAGAGGCGCGCTCAGGAATGGAAGGAAGGGGGTCATATTATTGCAAGGAAACTAAGAGGCATGGGCGTACAATGACATAACATACTGCAGTTTTCGGATAAAACACGCACGACAGGCTACTCTACGAACGATTATAAGATAATAGGCGAGTCCAGGTAGGGTAAAAGGGGGGTAAGCAATGTTAATTGAAGTTGTAAGTGAAATAGTCACTGTTGACTAGTTAGTATCATAATAGCGGATAATATACTTATCAAAAGGTGTTGCGCCTCCCCAGTTTGGATCCTGGATGCGCCTATGATGAAGTACAATATGCAAAAAGGAACTATCTACGATCAGTAACTTATTTATAGTGCCTGGTAGCAACTTGCCTGCGGCTAATATTTTTCCCTATTTGACCTCCCTTTTTCACCAACCTGGTACCGCCTATGGCAACAAATATGATGTATAACTGTTTTGTATAATGTCACAATAACATACCATTTCATTTATAGAAAAAAAGCATAAAAAATAGTTTTATTCCGCATTTACTTCACCCCCATACCGAGTGACCTGCACACGCCTATGATTTTATAATTTTCAAAAGTCACCGCCATGTAACAATCTCCAATTCAATCTTTATCGATTCACATTGCTTGTGTTAAAATTGGTTGATAAACATGACAGCTGTGTTGGATCACATATACCACTAAAATTTGTAGTTTTTGTCCCCCTGTTGCCCCTCTATCAAAAATGTATATTTGTTTATTTTTTAGAAATGTAGATCGTGTTGAGAGGAACCAAACACCGTTTCATTTGTGAAAATCGGACGGGTAGATCTCGAGATCTCCGGGGGGGGGGGGGGGCGGAATCCGCCCCCCTGTTACAAATAGGGGTAGCCAGGAGCCTGTTACAAATAGGGTTAAAGGTCAGATTTTCCAATCTTAGAATCGAAAGCTCTTGAAAAATGCAATCGCCGGAGTGTCCTCAAATTTTAACTCAGGTCAATAGTTTAGGCTCCAGAGGTCATCAAATGCCAAAAAGGTTATTTTTGTAAGGGAAACACGTTTTTGTCCATAGCTTCTTATGTAATCAAGGTAGGGCAATACTGTTGACGTCATCGTGTTTGTCTCGTCAAGGCATTTCGAATCATACCCAATGTAAGTGGTTTATAGGTCAAATTCCAAATTTGACCACCTCAATGCACATATTCGGAAGAAGCTCAACGAGATAAACACAGTGGTATCGGTCTCACATCTTTATTTAATCAAAAGTTATCGGCACAAACGTGTTGACGACCTCAGATGACATTGTAAGGGTCACGGAGCAAAAATTGTACCTGGGTCATCAAGAGTGACCCAGGCATTATGGACCGGATTCTATGTGGCATTGTTATAAACTCCCCATCAGCAGCGCAGTCTACCTGCAGACGGTATACGTCCTGCCCCAGGTGCACTGCACACTGCACAGTGCACACTGCACACTGTACACTGCACACTGCACACTGCACACTGCACACTGCACACTGCACACTGCACACTATACACTGAACACTGCACACTGTACACTGTACACGGTACACGGTACACGGTACACGGTACACGGTACACTGTACACTGTACACTGTACACTGCACACTGCACACTATACACTGCACACTGTACACTGTACACTGTACACTGTACACTGTACACTGTACACTGCACACTGTACACTGTACACGGTACACGGTACACTGTACACTGTACACTGTACACTGTACACTGTACACTGTACACTGCACACTGTACACTGTACACTGTACACGTTACACTCTACACTGTACACTGTACACTGTACACTGTACACTGTACACTGTACACTGTACACTGTACACTGTACACTGTACACTGTACACTGTACACTGTACACTGTACACTGTACACTGTACACTGTACACTGTACACTGTACACTGTACACTGTACACTGTACACTGTACACTGTACACTGTACACTGTACACTGTACACTGTACACTGTACACTGTACACTGTACACTGTACACTGTACACTGTACACTGTACACTGTACACTGTACACTGTACACTGTACACTGTACACTGTACACTGTACACTGTACACTGTACACTGTACACTGTACACTGTACACTGTACACTGTACACTGTACACTGTACACTGTACACTGTACACTGTACACTGTACACTGTACACTGTACACTGTACACTGTACACTGTACACTGTACAGTATACACTGTACACTGCTCACTGTACACTGCACACTGTACACTGCACACTGTACACTGTACACTGTACACTGTACACTGTGCAGTGTACAGTGTACACTGTACACTGTACAGTGTACAGTGTACACTGTACACTGTACACTGTACACTGTACACTGTACACTGTACACTGCACACTGTACACTGTACACTGTACACTGCACACTGCACACTGTACAGTGCACACTGCACACTGTACACTGTACACTGCACAGTGCACACTGTACACTGCACACTGTACACTGTACACTGTACACTGTACACTGTACACGGTACACTGTACACGGTACACGGTACACTGTACACTGTACACTGTACACTGTACACTGTACACTGTACACTGTACAGTGTACACTGTACACTGTACAGTGTACAGTGTACACTGTACACTGTACACTGTACACTGTACACTGCACACTGTACACTGTACACTGTACACTGCACACTGCACACTGCACAGTGCACACTGCACACTGTACACTGTACACTGCACACTGTACACTGTACACTGCACAGTGCACACTGTACACTGCACACTGTACGCTGTACACTGTACACTGTACACTGTACACTGTACACGGTACACTGTACACGGTACACGGTACACTGTACACTGTACACTGTACACTGTACACTGTACACTGCACACTGCACACTGTACACTGCACACTGTACACTGTACACTGTACACTGTACACTCTACACTGTACACTGTACACTGCTCACTGTACACGGTACACTGTACACTGTACACTGTACACTGTACACTGCACACTGCACACTGCACACTGTACACTGTACACTGTACACTGTACACTGTACACTCTACACTGTACACTGTACACTGCTCGCTGTACACGGTACACTGTACACTGTACACTGTACACTGTACACTGCACACTGTACACTGCACACTGCACACTGTACACTGTACACTGTACACTGTACACTGCACACTGTACACTGCACACTGCACACTGTACACTGTACACTGTACACTCTACACTGCACACTGTACACTGCACACTGCACACTGTACACTGTACACTGTACACTCTACACTGCACACTGTACACTGTACACTGTACACTGCACAGTGCACACTGTACACTGCACACTGTACACTGTACACTGTACACTGTACACGGTACACTGTACACGGTACACGGTACACTGTACACTGTACACTGTACACTGTACACTGTACACTGCACACTGCACACTGTACACTGCACACTGTATACTGTACACTGTACACTGTACACTGTACACTCTACACTGTACACTGTACACTGCTCACTGTACACGGTACACTGTACACTGTACACTGTACACTGTACACTGTACACTGTACACTGTACACTGTACACTGTACACTGTACACTGTACACTGTACACTGTACACTGTACACTGTACACTGTACACTGTACACTGTACACTGTACACTGTACACTGTACACTGTACACTGTACACTGTACACTGTACACTGTACACTGTACACTGTACACTGCACACTGCACACTGCACAATGCACACTGCACACTGTACACTGCACAGTGCACACTGCACACTGCGCACTGCACACTGCACACTGCACACTGCACAGTGCACAGTCACTGACGTCCAGCTCTGTTCGGCAGGCGAGATTCTCAGCACGTCACCAAACACCGCCTACTTCTTCGAGCCGTTCTACTACCACGTGAAGCACAACATGTCGGTGTCGCAGCTGCCGGCGGCCGAGGTGCAACAGACGCTGCGTCAGCTGCTCACCTGCCAGCTGAATCAGACGGCCGTGATGCGGGAGGCCAAGTACCGCCGCTTCATCTGGCGGTCGGACGTGCGGTCGCGCGTCACCCCCAGCACCACCGTACTGGCCCGCCGCTGCGCCGCCACCACCACCCGCGTGGTGAAGCTGGTGCGGCCGCGGCTCTCCCAACTGCTGACGCTGCTGCAGGACGCCGAGCTGGGGCCGCGGCTACGGCTGGTCCACCTGGTGCGGGACCCGCGCGGCACGCTCAACTCGCAGCTGCACGCCACCACCGTCTGGAACAAGTTGGCCAACAACCTGGGCGCCTACTGCAATGGCCTACGGGGCGACTTGGCGGCGGCGCGGCCGCTGCACGACCCGCGCTACCAGCGGGTGCACTACGAGCGGCTAGCGCTGCAGCCGGAGCAGGTGACCGCTGAACTGTACCGCGGCATGCGGCTGCCGCAGCCGGCCATGCTGCGCGCCTACTTTTCGCGACACATCAACAGCAGCGGCCCGGCGGCGCCACAGCCGCCGCCGGCGCGGGGCCGGGCCGCGGGGCCGGCTGGCTGGCGTGGCCCGCAGCCGCCCGCCGAGCCCCGCTCCATGCTGACGCAGCGCCGCGCGGCTCTGGGCCGGGTGAAACGGGCCGTCCCGCCGGCCGGCCGGCCGGCAGCCAGACAGCAGCCGCCCAGGCTGGGGAAACAGGCCAAGTTGAAGCTGCAGCAGCAGGAGCAGCGGCGGCTGCAGCAGAGCCGAGCCCGCAAGAAGAGTGCGCAATACTTCAGCACGTACCGCGGTCCCGGCTTTGACCCGTACCACTGGCGGAAGGAGCTGAAGCCGGACGTGCTGCGGCAGCTGGAGCGCCACTGTGCAGACGTGATAGGCCAGCTGGAGACGGAAGTGTCGGCGGCGCTGGAGCGGACCGCGGTCGAGCTGGAACGGTGACGGACCGACTGACGGACGAGATAGGCTGCATCGGTCATCCGGCCTCCCTCAGCGGCAGCCGCTGATATACCCATGAGCATGAGCCCAGCATGAGCCCAGCGTGTGTGAAGCGAGCCGAAACCTCATGCTTTGAACTGATGCTAAAGTGGTGCTGTGATACATAAGGTTTTGCTGGGTTGTGATTTGTTGTGTACAACTGTAAAAACACAATATTGTTGTGGTTTGTGTATGTGAACAGTGTGTGGTTCCGCACAGATTGCTGTGGGTGGTGGTCTGTTCAAAAGTACCTACATGCTTCTTAGTATGGTGTCTGTTTTTAGACATCTGTATGCCGAATAGCTTGAGCCTTTCGAAGAGCACCCGAGACACCATGCGGTATTCGTGGTACTGTGGTACGTGTGACGTGACGTGACGTGCGTGCGTGCGTGCGTGCGTGCGTGCGTGCGTGCGTGCGTGCGTGCGTGCGTGCGTGCGTGCGTGCGTGCGTGCGTGCGTGCGTGCGTGCGTGCGTGCGTGCGTGCGTGCGTGCGTGCGTGCGTGCGTGCGTGCGTGCGTGCGTGCGTGCGTGCGTGCGTGCGTGCGTGCGTGCGTGCGTGCGTGCGTGCGTGCGTGCGTGCGTGCGTGCGTGCGTGCGTGCGTGCGTGCGTGCGTGCGTGCGTGCGTGCGTGCGTGCGTGCGTGCGTGCGTGCGTGCGTGCGTGCGTGCGTGCGTGCGTGCGTGCGTGCGTGCGTGCGTGCGTGCGTGCGTGCGTGCGTGCGTGCGTGCGTGCGTGCGTGCGTGCGTGCGTGCGTGCGTGCGTGCGTGCGTGCGTGCGTGCGTGCGTGCGTGCGTGCGTGCGTGCGTGCGTGCGTGCGTGCGTGCGTGTGTGTGTGTGTGTGTGTGTGTGTGTGTGTGTGTGTGTGTGTGTGTGTGTGTGTGTGTGTGTGTGTGTGTGTGTGTGTGTGTGTGTGTTTGTGTGTGTGTGTGTGTGTGTGTGTGTGTGTGTGTGTGTGTGTGTGTGTGTGTGTGTGTGTGTGTGTGTGTGTGTGTGTGTGTGTGTGTGTGTGTGTGTGTGTGTGTGTGTGTGTGTGTGTGTGTGTGTGTGTGTGTGTGTGTGTGTGTGTGTGTGTGTGTGTGTGTGTGTGTGTGTGTGTGTGTGTGTGTGTGTGTGTGTGTGTGTGTGTGTGTGTGTGTGTGTGTGTGTGTGTGTGTGTGTGTGTGTGTGTGTGTGTGTGTGTGTGTGTGTGTGTGTGTGTGTGTGTGTGTGTGTGTGTGTGTGTGTGTGTGTGTGTGTGTGTGTGTGTGTGTGTGTGTGTGTGTGTGTGTGTGTGTGTGTGTGTGTGTGTGTGTGTGTGTGTGTGTGTGTGTGTGTGTGTGTGTGTGTGTGTGTGTGTGTGTGTGTGTGTGTGTGTGTGTGTGTGTGTGTGTGTGTGTGTGTGTGTGTGTGTGTGTGTGTGTACATGTGTGCGTCATGCTGATATGTGTTAGTGATGATACTGTTTACTGTTTAGTGTGTAAACCTCATATCTGTGGCCTTGCTGGCCTTTCTGAGCACATACGGGTTTTCACCTGACGTGTAAGCTGCCCTGCACGGGGCATATTATACCAAATATTCTGTACAACAGCGTGGGCAAAGGCGTGGGTCCGCTAAAGATGTCCTCACTGTCACAGCTAACAGGGTAGGGATACGTTATCGAAGAAGAAAAACGGTAATCTTCACTAGCCACGCAAACTTGTGTTCACTTAGCTAACTAAGATACTTAATAAACGCCAACTAGCATCATTGTTTTTAAATACAAGCGCATCTGTTGTGATTGATATTTGATAATACAATTATCTAGTACCTACTATGAACGGCAGACCGCTTGAGACCCTATTTTTTTGGCGATAACTTTTGAAGGCACCAACTGGCATGAACGGAGTTCTTGAATATTACAGCACAATGAGCATTCACAATCTTCTTAGTATTTTCAAGTTTGTGCAGGGATGTAGGAACGTCACGAAAAGTGAGGGGACATTCAAACTTTGATCTGATCTTGAGAGAAACTCAACCCCCGAGACTTGTAAAATGGGGAATCAAGGGATATGACTTACTCCCGTCTTGGCGTCAACCCGTCGGGTCCATTCGGCCCATTTAAAGGGAAATATTCGCATTTTCCTACGACACAGTGGAGTTATAACTTGAAATAGACAGAAGAGACCAAAATATACTGTAAATTGATCGCATTTTACATACAAACATGCCTACCGAAATATAACATTCATTCGATAATAGGGGCGGATCCAGCCGCTCAGTTTGGGGAGGGGAGGGGGAACTTTTTGGCCTTCAGCAGGCACGTAGCCAGGATTTTCCTCAATGTTGTTGACCGGGTGGAGGGACAGGGTCGGGTTGTTAGAGAATCTCATTTATCTAGTGTAAATTTGTTTAGCTCGGAGTAGGGGGGGGGGGGGGGGGGGGGGCATAGCCCCCGTGCCCCCCCCCCCACCCCTTTGGCTACGTAGTACGTATGTACCTGGGCTTCAGATACCCACATTTCGTTGCAAAGACTCATAATTTAAAACAAACATAGTTTGAACACCATGACAGGATGACGTGGTGAGCCGATACAAGCACCTGTTTTGGAGACGGCCATGATTCAGATGCATTTTTAATTTGCCACCGATGGCGATAATTTAACATTTAACGGCTTCGAAATTGTGTTGCTGTCCTTGTCAGTGTTTACCTATAAATTTCAGTTAACTAGTAATTTGTCAATTTTATGGGCTGAAAGAAGGAAATTGTAGAACAAATGTTTTGGGTATTTTTTCCTGTATGAAACGGGAAAAAATGGTTCCATAATTGTAATAATTGTAATAGTTTTATAAGTATATTAGATAATAATTATACACTATATATACATATATATAGTATTGGACATTTAGTAAGTCAACTTGACCATTCGGCCATTGCCCCCCCCCCCCCAACCGGTTTCATAAAGTTCCACCACTGCCACATACAGAAGCGTCGCTACCTTCTAAAAAGTGTGTGTGTGTGTGGGGGGGGGGGGGGGGGTCCACTGCCAGGGGGGCGCCATACCCAGAGGAGGGGGCGCCCTGGCCTAGAGGGGCGCAAATCCCATGAACTTCCTGGATTTCACTTGCTTAATTTTCCAGTCCCTCTTTCACGTAAATAGAGCACTTGAACTTACTACCAATTCTTCCATATTGGGAGGATGGATTTTATGCCAGAAAAAAAGGTTTTCAAAGCGTCGCGAAACAGCGTTATTGCTGATGGGAAGACATGTGCAATACCTGGTCAATGGTGGTGAAACATGCATCGACGATTTATAATTAAATATAGACGAATTATATCGACGAATCAAGACATAAATGTCGAATATAAATGTCGACGTTACGAAGCGGGCAATTCATTTTTTTGTTGGTTTTAAATCGAAAAAATGCAGCTTTGACAACTTCAAACATACACCCGCGCAGCGGCACGCTCAGGCAAGGACTGCGCATTGCACATCAACATGGGACATATTCCTGACTAATGAGCGACTATTTTAATTAACCTGCGCCCCGCTGGGGGAGGGGGGGGAGGTAAATTGTATCCCCCTTCCCCTCCCGGATTTGCTCAATAACTTGAAAACTAGTAGAAAATCACGTTTTGATGCAAATTTCAAAACAAAAACGTCAAAAGAACGTAAATTACATTCTCTTAAAAATAGCTATCTCGGATTTGCAAAATTTTGGGTTTTTGATCCCGAAAAATTAAAAGTTTTCCACAATTAAAAAAAAAAATCAACAAACCGGAATATATGTTAGTGAACCAACTATGGACGATACCCGAACCCAATTTCAACGTAATATCTTTATTTTTGACTAACTTATGGCTCCCTAAGTATAAGTAACTCATGACGTCATTTTTCAAGTTACATTTTTATTTTATTTTATGGACCAGATGCAGACAAATAAATACCACCGCTGTATTTCTGAGACAAAGCTGGTCTAGGAACATGCTGTTTGTATTTATATTAATCAATTTCAAATTGTGTCCTTGTTGTGATCTGACCTTGACATGAGGGCCATTATATGGGGTCAGGTTGTGAAAATGACTGCTACTATCGAATTATACGTGTAAAATAGCCCATACAACGTGTGTCGCATGGCTTTCGTAGACCTGTGCCATTTTGTGACCTGACATTGACCTTGCCCTTTGCTTACAAGTTCACTTTTGCTTATACGGGAGATGCATTATACCTTTGAGAGCACCTTGCGCGATAATAGTCGCAATATAAGGCTTTGAATGTAAAGTATGGCCCAAAAACTCAAATTCCTCAATTTTGACCTTTGACCTGATCTGACCTGACATGTGACCTTGTTTTAAGAATTCCGGGTATGTAATATATTAGTCTCCTTGAGAGCTTTCGATCGCCGCCTTGTGCATCCTGCTGCGGTCATTGGTTCGGAAGATACGAGGGGGGGTAAAATTTATCCCCCCCCCAGCGGGGCGCGTTCGGCTGTCGACCCCAGCGGGGCGCGGGTTAACCCGCTATTGACTGGGGGGGGGGGGGGGGGGGCGTTTCCTGATGAATTTTCGTAACAGCTCGAAGACCAATAGCGCTATCAACGTGAAACTTCGGGTACCTTCTTATAAATCACGTTTACGTCTTCTGTGAAAAAAATGAAGCAATTTCGTCGACAAATTTCGAGTTATAGCGAATTTAGTGGCGTCACTACACACGAGTTTTACACCAAAAATGTAATAGACCGTACAAATGCTATATTTTAAGAAAAATGCAATCCAAAGACGTCAAAAGATAGCAAATGGCAAGGGCTATCTGGGCTATCTCGGATTTTGGCTATCTCGTTAATATATCGTTAACAAGGTCACATAATTAATAACATGGCTATCTCGGATTTCTGACAATTCTGATTTTTTACTCCCAATTTTTTTTTTTTTGGGGGGGAATGCCCAGAAAATCTCATTTTTCGAAGATGTTAAAAAACGGAATATATGACAGAAAACCACATATGGGAAACTCCCATGGCAAATTTCAGAATGATATCACCATGTTTGACTGACTTATGACATCTAAAGTATGGGTATCTCATGACGTCATATTAACAAATAGTGTTGTTTTGCTTTTATTGACCAGATACAGACAAATAAATGATACCACTGTATTTCTGAGACAAGACTGGTCTAGAAACATGCCTTTTGTATTTATATTTATCAATTTAAATGTTTGACCTTCATTGACCTGAACTTGACCTGAACTTGAAATTAGCTTCACGTAAATTAAGTCAGGTGGTAAAATGACTATCGCTATCGAATTATACGTGGAAAATAACCCATGAAACATGTGTTGCATGACTTTCGTATATATTTTGAGCATAGTGACCTTTAGTGACCTGACCTTCACCTTGACCTTGGCACACAATCTCACTTTAGCTCATGCAGGATGTGTATCATACCTTTGGCAGCACTTTGGGTGATCATGGTCGTAAGCGAAGGCTTTGGATGGAAAATATCGCCCATAAACTCAAATACGGCGATTTTGACATTTGCCTGACCGTGACCTGACATTTAACCCCACTTTGAAATTTTAGAGCATTATTTGGATTTGTCTCATTGAGCGCTTTCGAATGTCGCCTTGCGCGTCTCGCTGCGATCACTAGTTCGGAAGATAACCAGGGGGCGCTTAACGCCCCCCCCCCCCCCCTAGTCAATGGCGTTCGGCTGAGACCCCAGTCAATGCCGGGTTAACGGATCATATCGACTACCACTCGATGCATTTCACTCCACATATTCACAGCACTGAAGGCATGGGTAGTAAACAAAAATTTACACTGAAGAAAATAATTAAAGGAAAGCTTATCAAGGAAGGAAAGTAAACATCAGCCAATAACTTACAAACGGTAAATCGCACAGACATAAGAATGGTACCGATCGCTTCTGTGCATCATGACAGGTACAGTGGTGAATAATCCAAGGGATCGGCCCAGGCGCACAACCAGAAAACACATTTCGGGAGGGGGACACAGCTGTTGGGATCGATATCTCCAGTCCAAAAGGGGCCTCATTTTCAACACAAAGGGGTGTACGACTTGAGGGGCGACACCTACACTCGCAGGAGCGACCCCCCCCCCGCGAGCATGCAGGGGCGCCGACTGGACAGTCACAACGCATTATGCCGCCCCCGGAAGGTATCTCGTCGCCCTCGGAAGGCATCATGCCGCCCTCGGAAGACATCTTGCCGCCCTCGAAAGGCACCATGCTGTCCTTTGAAGTTGGAAGGCATCTTGCCGCCCCCAGAGCGCATTATGCCGCCCTCAGAAGACGTCTTGCCGCCCTCGGAAGGCATCGGAAGACATCTTGCCGCCCTCGGAAAGCAATTTGCCGCCCTCAGAGCGCATTATGCCGCTCTTGGAAGGCATCGTGCCGCTCTTCGGAAGACATCTTGCCGCCCCTCAGGAGCGCATTATGTCGTCCTCAGAAGACGTCCTTGCCACCCTCGGAAGGCATTCTGCCGCCCTCAGAACGTATTATGCCGTCCTTAGAAGGCACCATGCACCCTCGGAAGACATCTTGCCGCCCTAGGAAGGCTTCTTTGCCGACCTCAGAGCGCTTTATGCAGCCCTCGGAAGGCATCTTGCCGCCATCGCACCTGTTATGAAGGGGGCGCCATATTTAAATTTTGGTGAGAGGGACGTACATGAGCTTGGGCCCTCATTGGCATAGGGGCGCACACACATATGCTGGCGGCAGTGGCGTGCGAAGCAATTCACAAAGGACAAGATCATTGGCCTTGAGGGGCGCCACCCGATCGACATGGGCGCCACCAATATTGATTACAATTTTGCAAGCCTCTCCTTCCGCACCGTGCGGAAGGAGAGGCCCCCCCCCCCCCCCGTCACTAGCAGGAGGTGCGCCGTCACTGACCAGGGGCGTCGTCACGGGTCGGAGAGGGGCAGTCACTAGTCGGAGGGGTTGCCGTCACTCGCTGGAGGGGCGTGGTCACTGGCGGGAGAGGCGCCGTCACTGTCCGGTGGGGCGCCGTCACTGGTCGGAGGGGGCGCCGTCACTCGCCGGAGGGGCGCGATCGCTGACCGGAGGGGCGCCGTCACTGGCCGGAGGGGCGCCGTTACTGGCCGGAGGGGGCGCCGTCACTAGCCGGAGGGGCGCCGTCACTGTCTGGAGGAGCGCCGTCACGGGCAGGAGAGGGGCAGTCACTAGTCGGAGGGGCGCCGTCACTGACCGGAGGGGCACCGTCACTGGCCGGAGGGGCGCCGTCACTGGTCGGAGGGGCGCCGTCACTCGCCGGAGGGGCATGGCCACTGGCCGGAGGGGCGCCGTCACTGGCCGGAGGGGCGCCGTCACTGATCGGAGGGGCGCCGTCGTTGGCCGGAGGGGCGCTGTCACGGGCCGCAGTGGCGCCGTCTACGGCAAGGGGCGCCCTCTCTGGCCGGGGGGAGCGTGCTCACTGGCCGGAGGGGCGCCGTCACTGATCGGAGGGGGCGGCCAGCTTTGCATGGGTGCCTCGGGTCCAAAGGATCATGGGTCATGCCCTGAATCACCGTATACTCGGTACACCACTGGCTGGCGGGCATTTTTAGTGTCTTTTTAGTTTTTCCTTGGTTTTATTTTTGGGAGTTTTTTTTTCTTTATTTTAGAGGGCGCCTCCGGCGCCCTCTCAAAACCAGAACAGACCCACTTTTTGAGGGGGCGCCTTCGGCGCTCGCTCAAAAGTGTGTGTGTGTGGGGGAGGGGGGTGGGTGGGGGGGGGGGGGGGGGGGGGGGGGGGGTCCGGGGAACCCGGACACCCTGGTAGCGACGCCCCTGGCCACATAGCCTAGTAGCTGTCGTATATTCGATACACTAGCGCCTCTAGCGGCAGCCATATAACTACATCTTTTTTTTTTGAAACTAGTTACACACATTTATTCAACACATTATTTCAAACACAAAGAGAGACATTTCAGAGATGGTCCACATATTGCAGCTCATATCATGTCATGGCCCCCGCCCGCGCCGCCTCGCGTTAAAGGAAATAGTTCACCTTGGATTTTTTTTTACCAAACACGATTTGATGATATTTTGTAATACAATGTATTTTTATATTGGTCAAAAATGGCCTTATATCGCGCCGATTTTAGGACAGAAGGCCGTACATTTTTATTGTTTATCAAAACTATATGCATACTCTCTGAGTCAAGAGTCCTGACGTCACGCGAATGTAAACAATGGTTCAGCCAATCAGATTCGAAAATAGTCGCGTAAGGATAGACTCGCATTGGAGATGTGCCAACCGGCGGCCGGCGGTTCGCTTGCTAGCACCAGCTGCAAGCTGATTGGACTGATGGTATAGCCTCTGCCCGGGCTAGAACCAGTACA
The DNA here is from genome assembly GCA_036785665.1 of Chirona hameri. Taxonomy (NCBI): domain Eukaryota; kingdom Metazoa; phylum Arthropoda; class Thecostraca; order Balanomorpha; family Balanidae; genus Chirona; species Chirona hameri. Next base: position 1,078 of record JAXIVJ010010755.1, on the reverse strand, counting down.
ACATTCTTTCGCCAGCACCGCATTCCTTCGCCAGAAAATCAAAATATATGCGGCTGGAAAGTCTTTTCAGTCAAGAAAACTTGCAGATAGGGATTTCCCAACACGGGCTACACAACTGCTATCTCAGTTTAAAACTAATGTTGAAGGTGAACTATTTCCTTTAATACGCGGCCTAGCCTTGCGGGGCGGCGCCCCCTCGCCACCGGCCGGGCGTGCAAGCCGTCGACAGCTGCGACCGGCGCCCCGCACGCGTGCCGGAAGTCCCCCGCACGCCCCGCCCCGTATAATCTGCTGAGGGCCGGTCTCGGTTAGCTCGGGTGGGAAAGGGCGGTGGCTACTCAGGGGCGGATAGAGGGGGGCGGCGGGGGGCGGCTGCCCCCCACCTCCGCGCCGAAGGCGCGGAAGGGCCTCGTAAGCAGATCAATTCCGCGCCGAAGGCGCGGAAATAGACATGCTTACGGGGTTTGATATCTGCCATTTGCTGCACTCAGATCAGGAGCCGCCCTCAGGCTAGGTGCCGCCCCTGACCGGGTGCCGCCTTCAGGTCATGTGCCGCCTTCAAGTCATGTGCTGCCTTCAGGTCATGTGCCCGCCCCTCTGGTCATGTGCCGCCCTTAGGCCAGATGCCGCCCCCTGGCCGGGTGCCACCTTCAAGCCAGGTGCCGCTCTCAAGCCAGGTGCCGCCCTCAGGCCAGGTCCGTCCTCAGGTTCACGTACCGCGTTCTGGCGGGGCACCACCCTCAGGTCAGATGCCGTTACCTAGCCATGTGCCGCCCTATGGCCAGGTGACGGCGTCCCTCCGGCCAGTGAGGACGCCCCTCCGGCCAGTGACGGCGCCCTCCGGCTAATGACGGCGCCCCTCTGGCCAGTGACGGTGCCCCTCTGGCTAGTGACGGCGCCCCTCTGACTAGTGACGGTCTCTCTCCCGGCCAGTGACGGCGCCCCCACCGGCAAATGACGGCGCCCCCTCCGGCCAGTGACTGCACCCCTCCAGCCAATGACGGTGCCCCTCCGGCCAGTGACGGCGCCCCCACCAGCAAATGACAGGGACCCTCGGTCAGTGACTGCGCCCCTCCGT